>ML778144.1:395962-406316 GCA_009831015.1 Picea engelmannii | reverse complement strand
ATGGAGAAATTAGAAGTGGGTTAACCCTAAAATAAGGAAAGTGGGCAAAGTGACCTAGAAGATGGTTTTAAGGAAGCTACTTGGAGAGTATAAATAAGAGGCAAGGCTCTCTCATTTAAGACACACTTGAGAATATTGAATACATATAGATGTTTGAGGTAAACAAAGGATATATAAGCATAATTTCTGAGGAAAGTGAAGAAAAGAAGGCTGGAATTCAAGGAAGGATACATTATTTTGATGATGCTTTCTAAGGTATGTTTTTTTCAGGTCATCTCACCATTTTCGCAATAATTTTTTTTCTAGAATGATACCGTGAAATTGCTATGCCATTGAGGAAAAATATCCAAGTATCTTTGGTAAAAAAATCAGCTTGTGGGTCGTTGTATTTTTGGAGTTACACTCCGTGGAAAATAGGGTTTGTGGCTAGTCCTGAAACTAGTCAAAAACAGGTGTTTCGGGTAAAAACGCCATAACTTCTTCATAACAGATCCAAATTCAGTAAGACCAAATGTGTTGGTTATATTATAGTCTGTAGTATTATTTTTAACCATTTTAGATCAATTCAACAAATATTCTGTGCGGGCACGCACTACAAGGTCGCTCTCTATAATAAGACATAATTCATTAAGGTGTGCCATTTTTGTCATAACTCCTTTTCTAAGAGGTTCCAAGTAGTGACACCTGTAGGAATTGCATAAAACACACTGAAGAACATTGTATATCAGTTTCAGATATTTTTTAGTCTTGTGAGACTAAAAAAACGTTTGATGAAAATGCTAGTCTCTTGTTGTTAAAGTTAAGGAAGGTTTGCAGGTATGTGATCATATACACCAGGTCTATTACAGAGTTACGAATCATATTTGGATGATGAAATTGATGAGGTATTTTTGTTGAGGTACATACTTGGTACATGGTTGGTTTCACTTTTTTATGGTACATGTTGATTATAGATTGTTTGGTATAGGTTGGTGCATGGTTGATGCACTTGCTTATGGTACAGGTTGATGCATGGTGTTGTTCCTGAGTCTGTACTTAAGGATTGAAAGTACAGTGTCAAGGCATCCGAAAGTGGTTAAAAGGTGGAGAAGGGAGAAACTCCAAACTTCAGGGAAGGAAACTAAGGAAGATTCCTTTGTTGGCATTGTCTGGCTTCTAACTGTTCTTGGATAGTTATATCTCTCTCAATGGCTACCCATGATTGTTCAAGTTCGACCCGGTTAGTTGTCGTTTTAAGGACGGTGTTGAAAAGGTTTAAAGCGATGTGTGTTTGGTTCAATAATCCAGATTCAACGTTAGGCTGAGTGGGTAAAGGAACTGTCATGGGGGAACAACACGGTTAGGAAAAACTATAAGAAAGGTTGAGTGCTGTCTCAGTTGGGTCTTATAAAAGAGAACTTACAGTTGCAGAATTAAAATAGGGATGCAAATCTAAGGCTCGTTCCCGTAACTGTATTATATTTTAATAAAAGGGGTGAGATGTGAGAAAAACATTGAGCCGTTTACAGTGTAAGGTTCCTACCAGGGGAAAATCTCACGACATAAACGGGAGAGGAAATATGTAAGAAAATAACCAATGTAACAAAGAATATATGTAGAATTCCGAAATTGCAGATTGGTCTTACACAGCTGATAGATGGTGTAGAGGAAAGGCAATAAACAATTTACAGAAAACCCAAATTCATCCGTTATAGTAGTGTTCGTACTAAATTATAATGAAGCACATCAATTATGAATATGAATTGCAATGTAAAAAATGAGATACAAGGAAGCAAACTTGTAATACAGAAGTGACGGAATTGAGAATCTCCAGATCTGCTTGTATTAACTCTCAATGTAAAACTCTATTACAAATGAATCAAAAAGGTCCAACCTTATTTATTTCTCTCTGGGTTATATTTATACAATTTTTACAAAGCCGGTAGAATCTCAATAGTCGCAAAATTTCAGTTACGACAGAGGAGAGAGCAATCGCTCCATTTCCCCTATTCTGTCTTCACTTAGTGCCAGGTGCTCGCCTTCGCGCGGACTCGGTGCAGGCGATACATCTTTCCACAAGATGAGATACGAGTCATGAAGGCTCAGTTTGACAGTTGGCCTCAACGAAGTAACATTCTCAGGTTAACTGTTGTAGTTTTTCTTCCATTTGTGCGCCGATGATGTCGAGGGCACTTAGTTGCGCGCTGGGTTTGATCATGTGCTTATCAATTTGGGCCATGTCCACCATATCTATCTGAGAGATATCAGCCGAATCTCTCTCATCCTTCTCTTTCAGATCAAGTGAGATCTGTTCCACATTCATTTGCATTAATGCTTCTGCATCGCCTCCGCTGTGCATACCCAACAGTTCACTGTCTAAGGAATTAAAAGCTTCTTCTAAAGAATTGGTTACCTTTTGGGCTTGCTCCTTGCCCAGGGCAATTTTGTGCTCCCAATCCTTCAACAGAATATTACCTCTGGTTTGTTCTGGGATGGCGAGCCCGGGAGCACCTGCCGAGACTCTGTTATTCATGGCTATCACTGCTTCTTTGAAGGCGACCCGAGCTGCTTCTGCATCCCTTTCTCTGGCAGTCAGGTTCTCGGAAACCTGATTTACCAACAGACAATCTTCCTGGATCTCTGCTATCTTGGCGAGCAAACTCTACTGAGCCGAAGAGATTCTGCTCTGAATTCCCATGGTCCGAGATTTGAACATCTCCATGTCGATCATTCTACCTTCGGCGATCACCGCCCGAGCCTGCAGCTCTTCAATCATAATCCTCTGTTGGCCCGCCTGTATTCGACCATCTCGGACCACTAGATGTGCTTGCTCCAGCTTGGTTTTGAGTACCTCAATTTCATTTTTATCAGCCAATCGGGCCTGCTCTATCTCCACGCTCACTTGGCCTATAGCATTTTTTGTGGCCGAGGCCAATCTGGCCTCGAAAGTTCTGATTAGGCGATTTTTTTCTTTTGAGATGGTTCTTTAAAAGCCCGACTGAGAATTGATTAGCTGATACATATGCTCCCAGCGTCCCTACGATCTTCGTGGCAAATTGCTCATTCTTTTTATTTTTTCCATCGGTCATAACTTTGAACTTCTTAGCATTCGACTCTCCCTCTTGGTAGAATTCCCTTTTCACCACCACTTTTCTCTTTTTATCAAAGAAAAATTCGTTCGGAGGAAGTTCTTCTGCTCTTATGGGCCTCATCTCTTCATTGAATATCCATCCTTCTTCGATACTCCCCTGTGTTGACTGCAAGGGGGTGATAGAAGTGATGGGTTCCCCGATTTGTTTTGCTGATTTTCCTGGAGTATTGACAGGACTCTGCCTTTTTGGTGGTTTTGGAGTCTTTATCTCGGTCTTCGGGTTATGTTTCTTTGGTGGGTCCGGAGTCTTTACCTCCGCTTCGGGATTCTTCGTTTGTCCCTCCTTGTCTTGGTGTTTTCCAGAGTCAGGAGTTGCGTCCTTGGACCCTTCAACATCTTTCGTTTCCGTCTCGGAAACACCCGGACTCCCTCCTCGCAACACAGCAGGAAGACAACTTCGTCTATGTTCCTGGAATTTCAATACAGCGGCTGTGTCTTCGGGTGCTAAGGATCGGATCCGGGCTAGAACTTCCTCATAAGACCTCGCCCCTCGGAAAATGTCATCCGGGGGTGAATTCTCATGCTCAAACCTCTTGAGCCCACAGTTAGCTAAATGGTTGCTCACCACCCTTTGTGGATCATGTTTCTTATACTCGATGGAGACCAAATTCAGTTCTTCCAGGGCTGCAGCCTCAGCTTTGGCATGCCTGAAATCTAACAAAGAATAATAATTCAGCCGAATGGGAAAAGACGACCATACCTTCTTGGAGTACCCATTTAATTTTTTACTCACCCTGCCAATTACCGTCTGTCGGGCGACCTCGCGACAAGCCAGCTTGTCGGGAATGAACAATGGTAGCACATTTGGGGGAACAACAGCCCTGAACACTCTGAAGTACGAGAACTCTGCCTCCACGTACCAGTCCTCTATGCCACTTAGATTTGTTGCAATGCTATCCGAGATACGCGGTGGTGGGTGACCAAAAATTGTGATATGCAGGGGCACCATTACCCGGTTAAAAATTTCGTATGCGAACTTCTCCGCTTTATTTTCCCATAGCTTTTCGTGATACATATGTATGGGTCTGGCTTCAGCCGGAGTCCAAGCCCAACTCATCAATGGAAATGGTGTCATGGAACATATCGCATCCATAATATATGTGGACATGAAAAATGAGGACGACCTCCCACTTTCCTTCTGCTCCCGATACTCTGTGACCCAGTTGGCCAAACTGTCCGAGAGTATCTTTTCTCAATTAAAAGAGCAAACTTCTGTGACCCAAAACATCAGAGGCACCCACGCAATGAAAAAATGTGATGTGTCCTCTCTCCCAAAAATCCAACATGTCATCATGGCCACATATTTATACTGTGGCTCCAACGAAGCGATTGAATAAACGCCCTGGTCATTTGCTCTGAATTTCGCGGTACGAAAAACCCAATCTTTTATCAAACCTGACATGGTTTTATCATACTGGGTGCACTCTTTCTCCTTGAATTCCTCCAAGAACTCAGCGCCATATGTGTACTCAGACGTCGTCAGGAGCTTATACATGGTTTGTATATGTTCTGGCCTAAAAGTCTCGACCGTGACTCGCTGCCCGTTCATGATAGTCCTGGTGGGTATGTCTACGTGATCCAACGCCCATCGGATCATGTCATAGTATGGGAGCAACCATGGTCTGGATGCTACCCTGTGCATTCCAGATTGGACAACTATCTTGTATTTGGTGTTTAGATCATCCTTTTCATTGCTGTCTGAGTCGTCTGAATAATCCACCAATTCCGATTGCAGCATGTCTGAAACAAATGAGCAGTTGGGGACCGAGTCGACACTTCGGGGTGAAGTGTCAGAGACATTGTCTGAGCCTTGTCCTGCGACCTCGACATTCGCCTTTGCTGCCTTCCATGGAGCCATAGCCGAAGCTTGCGTTTTCGCTCTTCTGCGGTAAAACTGCGTATACATGCAGAAATTAGTTTACTCAGAAGTGATGAGCTCTACATGCTTATGAAAATGCGTTCGTTAGAATGAAATGAAACTCTTATATATATTTGAAAACTCGGTACTTTTCAAAATAAGCTTGTCAAATCGTAATTAGAAATAAATTAATTGCATAAAAATTCGATCTTATATGTGTAGATTTACCCTATATCTTCATAAATGTCATAAATTTCTGGCGGCTTGATAGTCAGTCGAAGTATGGAGAGCAAATAGCTACCTTGGGAAACGTGCAAGCCTCGAGGCGCGGGATATATCTTGCTTTAGCTTGATTAATCATATGCTTACCAATGTTAATCAATCTTCTCGCCGTTCGTTATATCATGGAATTTCTTTTAACATTTTGAGTCCCTAACTCCCGAGACCGCGAGGACCGATTTGGTTTAATTAAAGGTAATTGTGATTTGGAGGCATAATTAATTTTATAACCATTTTATTCGCCGTATCGCAACTCGAAACTTCAAAGATAAGTTTTTAGGAGATTAGTATGCCGAGTCGCGAAACCGCGAGATGGCGATAATTAAGACTCAATTAAGGGGAAGAAAATCTTGGATTAGTCGATTAATTAATCATGTTATAATTACATCGTGTCTTCGTGAGTCGGGGATTAGAGGCTGTGACTTTTGAAAAAGTTAGTGCCGAGTGGTGAAATGCCGAGAACGACATTCATCGTAGTTAAATTTTTGCCTTTGATCCTTGACATGGGTTATCCGGATAGGACTTCGCGTTCTCGGCTCTCGGGGCTGTAAAAATAAAAATTCGGACTTGGTGAATGCCGAGGCGTGAAACCCCGACGACGTCTAATCATGAGTTAAAAGATTCTACCCTGGTTACTATCCTGAGTGAAAAATTAAAATGACTTCGCCGTTTCGTGAATCGGGACGTGTGAACTCATGGATTATAGTATCTGACTTGCGAGATCTCAAAGCAAGACAAAAAGAGTGAACATTCTTACGAAAGTGGGCTTGTTTCGAGAGTAGAAAATCATCGCTGCTTACGTGACAAGGTTGCAGAGTTTTCAAAATCTCGGGGGGGAAAATAAGACCATATTTAGATTTCAAGTATCAAAAATGAAAATTGTGACGGGTTAAAAAACAAGGGCGGCTCCAACACATGGTTCAAGTTATTGGTACATGTTGTTTGGTATAGGTTGATTGGTACAGGTTTATAGCGATATATCTCACAGTGATAGTGTGACAGTGGTTCCATCATTCTACTTCTACTTTAGGGTGGTTGGACGGGGCAAGGACAGGTGGTTGTAGCCAAAGAACATAGGGGGTTGTAGCCAGAGAGTTGGGGAGTTGGAACTTCCCTCAGGTTGTAGCCTGAGAAACTAGGGGGTTGGAGCCTCCTTCCAATTGCATCTGGAAAACAAAGGAAGTTGGTGCTTCCAATGAATGTAATTCTTAAAGACATATAAGATAAAACATTCTGTGGTTTTCTCCCAATTTTGGTTTCCATGTAAAACACTGGTGTATTGTGTATGTGTGTGATTGTTCATTTCGTATTGCTCATTATTGGATAATAATTCTACATTGATATAACACTTGGATTGTTTGGAGAAAAAGGATTATAATTATGCTATTACTGATTCACCCCACCTCTCAGTAATCCAACATAAGGGTCATGAGGAAACCCAATATTGGTCTAGACACAAGGATGGGAAACAACCTCCGAGTGGAAATTGAACAAATTCGTCTCTGCAAGTGCAGATAAACTAGGTTCACAGAATCATATAGGTCGGCTTCCCGTTCTGGTTTTCAGAGATGCATGGTTATGTAGAGCTCCAATGCAGAGGAAAAAAGGGATTGATGGATAATGCGGAATGGCAAGAGAACCCCCAACATGGTTTGACTCTTTGGTTTTAACTATATGAGCCCAGGTCGATACTTGTCTCCCTGGAGCTACATGCACTCCATTTATCATACGCTCCCCTTTTGGGAACTTAGGACAACATTGATCAATTGTCCACCTTAGCCTTTATGAAATAATAATCAAATATTATCCCCTTAGAGGTAATCCCCCCTATCTTAGACCCTAGGCCCAAATACTTAGCCCCCTCCCTTACCCTACTTAGTGGATCTTAGTTCCCCATCACTCTTTCTTCGTGGTTGGTCTACATGCATCGATGTTTATATTTTATTAATGATCTGCAGAATTACATATACAAAATCAGGCTCATGGCCTTAAGCATCTAAGCTCTCTGACCTAATAAACATATAAGTCTTTAGCTTACAAAGACTTGGCTCACCAGCCTATAAACATAATTACAATTCAACAATAAAACAGGGGCTCGCCCTTGGGGTATTACAATCCCCTCCCCTTATTTTTGCACTATCCTCAGTGCAACTTCTTTACACAACATCAGCAAGATTTTCAAAATCTTCAAAAAGATGCGGGTATTCTTCCAACATAGCATCCTCATGCTCCCATGTCGTATCCTCAAGACCGTACCAGATCCACTGAACTTTTACAAGCCCTATGGATCGATTTGGGAGCTGATTTCTTTTCTGGTCCAGTATATGCATTGGATGCATTTGCAAGACACCTTCTTGCTCCACCTGAATCACATTCCAATCAATTACATGATTAGCATCGGGTATATATTTATTAAGTAATGAAATATGAAACACATTATGCACAGTCATGGATGCAGGCAATGCAAGCATATATGCAACTGGTCCAATCCTTTCTAGGATTTCAAATGGCCCACAAAATCTGGCTGCCAACTTCGAACAATTTCCCAGCCTTAGGGAACTTCTATTGGCTTTCACTTTCAGGAAAACATGATCACCCACTTTAAACTCCCTGTGGGTCCTATTCTTATCAACATAACTCTTTTGCCTATCTTGGGCAGCTTTCAAATTCTGCTTAATCTTCAACATTTTCTCTTCCATTTCCTTGAGAAACTTTGGCCCAACCACTGCTTTGTCGGATGGGTTGTCCCAAATTATTGGTGTGTTGTACTTTTTGCCATAAAGTGCTTCAAACAAGATCATCTCCAGTGATGCTTGATACCCATTGTTGTAGGAAAATTCCACCAAGTGTAGGTAATCTTCCCATATAGATGGTTTGTCCATCACATATATCCTTAGCATGTCTTCTATCACTTGGTTTACCCTCTCTGTCTGTCCATTATACTTAGGATGATAAGCAGTGCCGAACTTTAGATTCATTTCGAACCCTTTAAATAACCCTTTCCAAAACTTCGAGGTAAATTTCAGGTCCCTGACAGATACAATTGTCTTTGGAATACCGTGTAATCATGCTACTTACCTCATGTAGATATCGACAACATTAATTTCCTTGTGAGTGGTCTTCAATGGTATAAAATGGGTAGCTTTCGTAAGCTTATCCACCACCACCATGATGGAATCATGCTTCTTGTCAGTTCTGGGAAATCTTGTGATGAAATCCATTGTCACCACTTCCCACTTCCACTCAGGAATGGGAAATGGTTGTAGAAACCCTGTTGGGTGCCTATGCTCATCTTTGACTTTCTGGCATTCCATACATCTGGCGATGGATTCTGCAATTTCCTTCTTCATACCTAGCCAAAAGTAATGGCTCTTGACTGCTGCCAGGGTGCCCAGCATAAGGCACATTATGCATTTCTTTCAAAATCATAATTTTCACACTAGTACATATGAGCAAATTTGTGACGGTTTTTCGTTGATATTGCCACACTTATACGTCGCAATTTCCACGAAAGCTGAGATTTTTTTTTGTCAGAATAATTTCGTCGCTATATCCACAATCCAAGTGTGTGTGGAAACATCGACGAAATGATCTCTCCACGTGTCACCACCTTCAATATCGGTTAACCCTATGCATTGTCGCAATTACGACGAACTATCGTCGCAATAACAACGAAGAAATGTGGCAATTACGACGAAACTTCGTCGCAATTGGGATGAAAAGTTATGCCAAGCCAATAACTTACGACACATCTGCTGAACGTGCGGTGAAAGTTCGTCACAACTTGCGACGAAAATCTGTGGTAATATCGACGAGTGTAATATCTCAAAACCAAAATTACGACGCACATGTTGTATATGCGATGAATATTCGTGGCAAATTGCGATGAAGTTTCGTCGCTATAGAGACGGTAGTGGTAAAATAGTAAAATATTTCCGACGAACTTCTGTCGATATTGCGACGATGACTTTAGGTTTAAATTTTTTTTTTTACATGAAATATGGTATACCATATTGTATGCCATATTACATTGTAATATTACATTGCCATATTACATTGTAATATGGCATTACTATTACATTGTAATATTGTAATATTGTAACATATTGTAATATATATATCCCCTACAAATAATCAAGGCACTAATCAACCAAATATTGTAAGCATGTGTTATCATGAAGTTGGATTAGAAGTAAGGATACCAATATGACAATATACACAAAGAATAATTTGGAATATTACTTTCAAAAAAACACATGGATTGCATGAGTGAGTCATTATGCAATTTATATTACAAAATACTATGGAAACACTTATAAGATTTATGGATGATATCTTAAGACCATTTCTTGAACTTGTTTATTGTAGCCTCCTTGGAGTAACAACACAAAATTCGAAGGAGAAAGTATAGTTACAGCATAGTGTTATAGCAGAGTTACAACATAGTTATAGTGAGTTGCAACAGAGTTACAGAAAGTATTGCAGCAGAGTTATAGTGAGTTGCAACAGAGTAATAGTGAGTAACAACAAGTGGAGTAACAACACAAAATTCGAAGGAGAAAGTACAGTTACAACATAGTGTTGCAGCAGAGTTACAACATAGTTATAGTGAGTTGCAGCAGAGTTATAGTGAGTTGCAGCAGAGTAATAGTGAGTAACAACAAGTGGAGTAACAACACAAAATTCGGAGGAGAAAGTACAATTACAACATAGTGTTGTAGCAGAGTTACAACATAGTTATAGTGAGTTGCAGCAGAGTTACAGAAAGTGTTGCAGCAGAGTTATAGCGAGTTGCAGTAGAGTAATAGTGAGTAACAACAAGTGGAGTAACAACACAAAATTCAAAGGAGAAAGTACAATTACAACATAGTTATAGTGAGTTGCAGCAAAGTTACAACATAGTTATAGTGAGTTGCAGCAGAGTTATAGCGAGTTGCAGCAGAGTAATTTAATTGAATCAAGGTAATTCATGGGGTTAGCAAATTATTTAGGAATGAAGTGTCTCTTCAATGCACATTAGAAAAGGCAAGTATAACCTTTCAATTCATTGCAATTGAAAACCAAGTAACTGAAGCTTTGACTTGAAA
>ML778144.1:340799-378747 GCA_009831015.1 Picea engelmannii | reverse complement strand
ATTTGGACATTTGAAAAAAAAATTACAAGTTAAATGAGTACATCAATAAAAAATAACATACTAACCTTGCAAGTTCAAAATCCGAGCTATGTAGATCGAGAATTGGATTTGTTCAACCGGTGGGTGACGGAAAAAAAAAAACATCTCAAACAAAAGCCAAGAACAGTGTCGCAACTATAATAATTGTGTCGCAAAGTCTCTTAAAGTCATGTATATATAGATAAAATAGTCAACTAGCCGTTAACACCGACCAATGAGATAGATAAAATTTTCATCGCTATTGCCACAAAAGTTTGTCTCTATAGTGACGAAAATCCCGACTAGGTTAAATTAAGATTTTCGTCGATATTGCGACGAACGTTCGTGGCAATAGCGACGAAAATCCCGCCCTGTTTAAAAAAAATATGAAACTAGTGGAAGCATGGAAAATTTTTGTGGAATAATCCGCCCATATGTAGTAGTGTCAATTCTTGGACATTAGGTACATAGATTTTTTTTTTGTACCAGAGTGTTCCATCAACTTCCAATTTATAATCTTCCACTTTCTGTAGCATCTCACCTTGTTGTAGCTTTGCTACCAATTCCATGTACTTCAAATCTTCATTTGCAGCTTCTGAAATTATGCCTTTAATATCATTTTGATACATGCTATTGGTCGTATCATGTAGTTCATGCACTCTTCTACTGAGTGCATCAACCACTCTATTCTCCTTCCCTTTGATATGTTTGATATCAAAGTCATACTCACAAAGGAATTCCAACCACCTACTATGCCTAGCATTCAAGGTTGGTTGATCAAACAAATACTTCAGACCGTTATGGTCTATCCTTAGTTCAAACCTCCTTCCCATGAGGTAGTTTCTCCATTTCTTCAAGGTGTGCACTATGGATGCCAACTCCAAATCATGAGTTGCATAATTCTTTTCATGCTCTTTCAATTTTCTGGACTCATAACATATGAAAAATCCATTCTGGCTGAGGACTCCTCCTAGTCCTTCTTTGCATGCATCTGTACACACTACAAAATCTTCATTCGGATCTGCAATCCTTAGGATTGGAGCACTAGTTAAAAACTGCTTCAATTGCTGGAAGCTTATCTCACATTCTTTTGTCCATCAAAATTTTTTCTCCTTCCTTTGCAAGGAAGTGATGGGGTGAGCTATCCTCGAGAACCCTGCAATGAACCTTCTATAATATCCAGCTAGACCCATAAAGGATCTGAATTTTGTTACATTCTTCATCGCTGACCATTCTCTAATGGCTTCTATCTTCTCAGGATCCACAATTATCCCATCTTTTGAAATGATATGTCCCAAATAATGGATCTTCTTTTGATGGAATGATCACTTGCTCAATTTGGCATACAGTTGGTGCTCTCTTAGCACTTGCAACACCATATTTATATGGTGTTCATTCTCTTCCTCTAACTTGGAATACACCAGGATGTCATCCAAAAAGACTGTGACAAACTTGTCTAGATATTTCCTGAACACACCATTCATTAGGCACATAAAAACAACGGGTGCATTTGACAACCCAAATGGTACCACTATGAATTCATAGTAACCATACCTTGTTCTGAAGGTGGTCTTTCTAATGTATTCATCCTTTATCCTTACTTGGTGGTACCCTGACCTAAGATCGATTTTTGAAAATATCTTAGGATCCTTCAACTGATCAAAGAGATCATCGATCCTTGGCAAAGGATACTTGTTCTTAATGGTCACTTTCTTCAACTGTCTCGAATTGATGCACAATCTCAATGTTCCATATTTCTTCTTCACGAACAGGACCGGGGCACCCCAAGGTGACACACTTGGGCATATATACCCATTCTTCAGAAGTTCTTCAATCTACAATTGCAGTTCTTTTAGCTCTGGCGTACTCATTCTGTAAGGCATTTTTGACACTGGAGCTACTCCAGGCATCAAGTTTATAGAAAAGTCAATATCTCTCTTCGAGGGTAGTCCTGGTACCTCCTGGAATACATCTTCAAAATATTTTAGTACCTCATGGTCCTCAAGATTTGATACTTTATCCTTAGATGCTTCCTCCATGTGGGCTGCAAATAATTGACAACCTTTCCTGTGGCACTTCTTCAGTTGCATTGTTGAGATTTATCTGACAACAACCACTCTAGGAATTCCTTGGATTGTTCTCTGATTCCCTTCCTCATCCAGGAAAGTGAATGCCTTGATATGACAGTCTAAGATGGCATGGTGCTAGTCCAACCAATCCATCCCAATTAAACAGCCATAGGAACCTAAAGGTAAGACATTCAATTCATCCCTTGTGTTCAGTCCATTCATGCCCATTGGACATGACTTAACCAACTCAATAAATTTTCTTTTGGTTCCTACAGCCAGTTGCACTAACCAAGATTTTCCAAGCTTTCTTATTGGCAAATGAAA
The DNA here is from genome assembly GCA_009831015.1 of Picea engelmannii. Classification (NCBI taxonomy): domain Eukaryota; kingdom Viridiplantae; phylum Streptophyta; class Pinopsida; order Pinales; family Pinaceae; genus Picea; species Picea engelmannii. Next base: position 376,336 of record ML778144.1, on the reverse strand, counting down.
TTTTTCCACCACTCTAGGATCTATATAACTATGACTACCTCCTGAATCAATTAAAATAGTAATGGCATGGATGTTGAGAATACCTTCCACTTCAATCATATGTGATTGAAACTCATCTTGCTTGTTGTCCAAGGCCACATAGATCCTTGGTATTCTACTGCCCATGTCCTCCATTGTTTCTGCCTGCTGAACATTGTGGATAGTTTTCACTTTGTCATTTCTGTGTGGGCAATCTCTATACCTATGATTTCCTTTACAACCCCAACATTCCATAGGTGACTGTCTTGGAATTTTCCCACCTATTTCAGCCTTCCTGAGCTATCTAAAAGATTGTTTTCCTTGAGGACCATTTCCGAAAAAGGGTGTCTTAGTTCCCTTCTTCCTCTGATCCCTCTTAAAATTCTTCTATTCCAAAGATTTTTGGAAAGTAGGATTTTCTTTTTGTTGATCATATAAGCATTTTTCTCTCCTTAAAGTTTCTTCCATAGTTTCCAGGTCATCATACTGGATCTTGTCACTGATGGAAGATGGCATCCCACTCAGATACCTTTGAATCTTAATTGTCTCTTCCTTGATGAAGGGAACATATTTCAACAACTCCAAGAATCGTCTTTCATACTCATCAATGGACATACTTCCCAACTTGAGTTTGAAGAACTCTTTCATTTTCTTGTCATAATACCTCTTAGTTAAGTACTTATTTTCAAAATGTCTCTTGAATTCCCTCCATGTAACATTCTTCTCTCTGATGTGTTGTACTTGCACAAGTTGCTCCCACCATATGGATGTCTTTCCTTTAAGTTGGTAAATGGAAATTATTCCCTCTGGATGAGAAGAATAGTTCTGCAGTTGGAAATATTTCCTCATGCCCAACAACCATGTCTCAACATCTTCATATTTCTTGTGTTCTCTGTCAAAATTAGGAGGCTTAAGCTTGTTCATTTATCCCTTCAGTTCATCCACTCCAAATATCCTATGCTTTCTGGTAGGAAATGGGATTGAACTACTGTGTGCTCTCCCCCTGGAGTATCCTTGGGAGTGATGATGGTGTCTTCCAACACTCCTGTATTTCCTCTTCACATCAAGGGACCTGTGACTTCCTGATTTATTGGAGTCACTCTCCTTATCCAATTTTCTTTATATCCTTTCTAGTCTTCGCATCAACTTTAGGTTGAATTATCCATGTTGATTCCTAGCTTTCATGAGATTTATGTTATCTTCTCGGCGAGTCTGGGCATATTTCTGTAATCGTTCAATTAGTTTCATCATTTTCCCTTCCCTATCTATCTCTTATTCATGTCCATTGGAGTTCAACCCCTCCACTCCCAAATGGACTTCCATTCCTTTTACTTCATTCTCTGAATTGGAAGCATTCCGTGCCTCCTCCATTTCTCTGTACTCTGTGGCAATTTGATTTGGTTCTGACACTCATTAAACTCTGCAAACACAATGTGTAGTCAATCATAGTTTTCCAGGCCATCAGTCCTTAACAATTCCCACAATATTCACAAACCAATATGATTCAAGAAAACTTTCAAATTCCATTTCTTTTTGAGCTCTGTTGTGCTATAATTTTTGGGCACTATCCCCTTTCTCTCAATCCCCAACTAACACGATCACGACCATGACCAAGCACTAATTCTATAGGTTCTTACTTGGACTTCAGATCTTTGGGACTTTGGGCCTTCGCAGCTTCGGGAAATCGGAGGATTTCCCATCTGCACATCCCCCAACTGTTAATCTTCAAACACTCCCATGTCACCTTTGGTGATGTCATTACGTCACATCACTTAATGCTTTTCCAATTGTGGGAGAATGCAACGATGATTTGGATTAACCTGCCTTTCATCCCGCAATTCTTCTGACGCTGACACGTAACCCCTCGGTGAAACCATGGTTTGGATTGCGAGACCGCCTTGGGAAATTGACTCTCGAGCAACTTGGGTCCTCGCAATGCCTTCTGGACATCGATCTTGATGTATCATGATCAACACCACTATGATTCCTCCAAAATTTAACTATGTTACGTAACCTCGTGCCCCACTAACCTTGCTCATACAGAATGCCACGTGGCGGAATACTAGCAGCTGACACATGGCCCAGTCAGATGAGTGACACGCATCACGTTCCAAATTCCATTTCAATCTTCCATGGTATTGAAACCCATTGACACGTGGCACGCAACCCATGTGTCCATGTCAATCCAAGTGACTTCATCATGCCACTTTACTCCAGAGTTTTAGACTTCAGAAGTTTTTACGTTTGCTTCCTTCCATTTTCCCAATTTTTGAACTTCCAAACTTCTTTAACCTCCAGCTCCACATAGTACAACTGTCACCAACTAAAACGGTGGCATGTGGTATGTTTAGGAAGGTCCATGTCACCCTGGCGATGTCATCCAGCCCTACCACATTTGCTCCTTTTTTCTTCGGAACTTCGAGTTTCAGAAGTTTGTGCATCATCACATCCCACTTCTCCCGATTTCCGAACTCCGAAAGGCTTACAAGATAACCCTCTTGTACCTTCTCCAGATCTGACGGTCGTAAAGGATTTCCTTTCCTTCCAAATAGATCCTACGGTCCCAACACCACCAATGCTTTGATCTCTTTCTATGTGGCCAAATACCACGTCTGTCATGGTTTTATAATACCTCTACCCCTCTCGAGATTCTTAACATGGCCAAAGTAATCTCTTGGCACTCAAGAACGTTCTAAGGTTCAAAATTGGTTCCTCCAGACACAATTTCCACTTGAAACCTTGGGTCCAATGACCACTTATCCAACCCATCCAGGCTCAGCATTGAAACCTTGGCTCTAAATTCGAATTTTGTCTACTTCAACAATAATTCTTTCCAAAACTTTTGCTTCAATTTCCACTAACATGGCCCATTTAGGCTCAGTGTTGAAACCATGGCTCTGATACCAATTTGTAACGTCCCTCGGCCATCAACACCACTGTCGGGAACGCTACCCAACACCTTGTCTTCTACAAACTAGCTTTGATACCAATTTGTAACGTCCCCAGCCACCAACATGTCGGGCAATGCCACTGTTAAACATACACACACACACACACACACACACACACACACACACACACACACACACACACACACACACACACATATATAACATGCCTATTTAAGGAATTTAAAACAATTAACACAGAGTTACTGCTATCATACAGACTTGAATGGAATTAACAACAATTCATACATGCAACGAAATACATGATAACATTCAAGAATCACAGACATGCATAACATATATTATTAAGAAAAGAATGATACTTATATTTTAACTGGAGTAAAACCACCAACTGCGTGCAGACCTTCCACGAACCTCCCAGCTTTAGACTATGTTTCTCATCACTCTCAGCAGTAGGTCACCCACGAGTTGGGACTAAACTCCATCGAGCAAGGGAATTCTAGGCTTGGCAAGGAAAACAAGGAAGTTGCACAAAACAATAGGAAGGATATTTTATCCCAGGAGCCACTTACGCCCACAACCCACAAATCCTCATTCCCCACACGCCTGCTCCACCCTAGAAGGGTACACCTTCACTAATACAATTCCATCGGCTAGTACACCTCCCTTACCTTAGGCTTCAACAAAAGGTCGGACTAGAAGTCTCAAAGTACTGTAGCTGCTACGAGACTCCCTTCCTGGAGAACTCACTTCCCAACAAACTCTCTCACCTGAGAGAGTTGCTCACAAGCTTGACAACTTGCTTCTTCAATTCATATCCTAAGAAATACTGCAACAACATTCAACTAACATATGGGTGACAACAGCAACAGGAAACTATTATGGACACCAAAAATGGCAACAACTTAACGCTAAGACACAACACGGCTCACATGAATACAAATACATTCAGATTTACAGGAGACACACGGGATAACTCTAGTACCACCGCAGGATTCCAAAGGTGTGTACTAGATACAAAGGTCGATGATGAAGGAGAATTGGTTCAATGCGTGAATCCCTGGTCAATTGGGAAGGTGATAGACCTCCAGAGAAATGTAAGGGTCGTGAGGAAACCCAAAATTGGTCCAGACGCAAGGATGGGAAACAACCCTTGAGTGGAAAGTGAACAAACTCGGCTATGCAAGTGTGGATAAACTGGGTTCATGGAATCACATAGGTCGACTTCCCATTATGGTTTTCAGATATGCGTGGTTATGCAGAGCTCCAACGCAGAGGAAAAATGAGATTGATGGAGAATGGGGAATGGAAAGAAAACCCCCAGCATGGTTTGACTCTTGGGTTTTAACTAAATGAGTCCAAGTCGACACCTGTCTCCCTGGAGTTGCATGCACTCCATTTAGCATATGTTCCCTTTCCAGGAACTTAGGACAACACTGATCAATTTCCCACCTTAGCCTTTAGGAAATAATAATAAAATATTATCCCCTTAGAGGTAATCCCCCCTAGCTTAGACCCTAGGCCCAAATACTTAGCCCCCTCCCTTACCCTACCTAGTGGAGCTTAGTCCCCCATCATTCTTTCTTTGTGGTTGGTCTACATGCAGCGATGTTTATATTTTATTAATGATATTCATAAGTACATATACAAAATCAGGCTCAAGGCCTTAAGCATCTAGGCTCTCCGGTCTAATAAACATATAAGTCTTCATCTTATAAACACCTGGCTCACCAGCCTATAAACATAATTACAATTCAACAATATAATTGGGTCTCATCTTTGGGGTATTACAATTTCCTCATCCAAGAAGCAAGAAGATACTACACTGTCAGTTGAGTCCTCAGAGGATCCCACAGGACTTAGTATCTTTGATAAATATAAAATGATCAAATAGAGAAATGAACTTCTGACCAGTAGCACATATACCCAGTTATGGAAGCAAACTTCCATAGCTCAGCACAAATTTTTGTCTTCCTTCGACATAGAATAGGGAAGAATGCACATGGAATTCTTATACGCGAAGGTCCCTCACCCCAAGACTATATCTGATTACAAGAAAGCTTCATTCGAGTTTGATGTGAAAGAGATCCATCTAGCAGATCAAATGGATACGCATAGGCAAACTGGGGAGATGGTTTTCTCCRCCCTTACAAACACTTCACTAACTTCCTCGAAGTTGCAGGTATCTTTGAACAATGTCCAATCCCAACTAAAGATAGAAAATATATCATCCTTAGCCAAGGATAATAAGATCAAATCCCTAGAGGAGTTGGTACTAAATATTGGCTATGATCTATCCAATGTCAAAGCAGCCGAGGAACTAGTGAAGAAGAAAAATGCTGACATAACATCTCTAAGGAAACAACTGAAACTCCTAGCCACTGAATATTAAAAAGCAAAGGAAATAGCTAAGAATGAAGGCCACAAGGAGGAGATGTTGAAACTGATAATGGAGTAGAATGCACAAATAAAGGAGATGGAAGATGAGATAGATAAGTTAGTTAAAGAGAAAGAACAGAGCGTGTAGATGGCAGTCATCCCATTGGAAGCACTCCCTCTCACAGGAGTCAGTACAACATCAACAACCATTACAACAGAGATTCCATCAACCATTCCAGTAAAGTACTAGATCCTTCTGAGAAATTGGTAAAGTTAATGGAGGACATGACCCTACAAGGAGAAGAAATAAAAAGATTGCAAGAAGAGGTTAAAAACCTCCAGAATATAAACTCCATGTTTTAGGCCAACTACAACACAGAGATGCACAACTCACAAAGACTCACTCAAGAAATACATAAGCTGCAAAAGGAGACTGTCATGGCCAAGACACTGTTCAAAGCCAAGGAAAACATCTAGATGGATGTCAACAAATCAATGACAGATATTTGGCCACTCATACAAATTGTGTTTGAACAACATGAACTGGTACAGAGAGCCATACAAGAAATTGTCAAGATAAGAGAATAATTGGGAGAGAGGCCTACAGAGGCCACTGAAATCATCAGGTTCTTAAATTCCAAGATCAAAGAGGACTTAGAGGTATTGGAAATTGAAGACGGGACAAAGACTATCCTTGAGGTTAAGAAAGTGTTAACCAAGAAAGGATTGATGCTACAACTAGAGGAGAAATATCAGACGATGGACATTGGAGTGTAGAGATTTTTCAGTGACGTCAACACACTTCACAAGAAAGGTATTCTGGGACTACTAGTGATAAATGATAATCTCATCACTCTATCGGATTACTAGCAGAAGATACTCACAGTAGGAAAAGATGGTTCTAAGTTTGCAGTCATACAAGAGAGCATTAATGGCAAGGATTTCTTAGAAACTTTACAGTTGGACCTATGCATCCAACATGAGATAAAATACATTTTCATTACCAAGCCTACTTTTTCCAAATACACTGAGATGGATGAAACATACAGAAGGTTACTCAAGGTTTCCATCTCTAGTCAAAAGAGGTGGGAAGACCTATGTGCTTTACTTGAGTAAATGTGAGATGGATTTCTGAGTCAGCGTGAGGAAGACAGTCAAGTCAAAGTGATGAATCACCAACTACTTCCCCCAGAATCAACACCAAGGATTCGAATAGATCATCAGCGTTCCTATTATTTTGTAATCTGTAATCTAGTTAGTTAGATTTTTTCTCCACAATATCATGATCATTAATGATAGGATAAGATGTAATTATTGTATAAATACTTCTCACTGCGAAGTATTGAGGGCCGATTTTTGTGCCCGAGGAGCTATTTGTGTAATATTTTCAAAAGGATCGACCAGTAATAAAAATTCTATTCATAGGATTCTTGCATTTGAACGTTGGTGATGTTTATCTTTCTCTATAATCATTATGTTTGTTGTTTATAATCATTAGAAGGAAGTTAATGAACATAATTTGTCTCGACCACTCTGTTTCTGTTCTTTTAGTGATCTACATGTTATTCATCTGATATTAAGTAAATAAATTCTTAATTGCTTCTTTGCTTGGTTGATTTTCTCATCGGTTCTATCTTTTCATCTCATTTAATTCTAATAGATCCAGTGTTCTCATTATCTCGCCCTGTGAAGGAACCTTATAAAAACTATATCAGACTTTAATATTTAAAAAATACCCCATAGCCCAATGAAAGTGTAATGCAATTCTTCAGCCAATCTTTATAAACAAACAAACAAACTTAGATCTTCTTAACTAGCCTAATATCTAAAACCCAAACAAATCTAAATCATACAGGGAGATCCCTCTCTGAAATTGGCAGGGCTAGATCCCAGTTTCAAAAGTGGTTTTGGTAAGTTACCTCTGTCAATTTATTCTTCCCTTGACAACCTCTGGGAATTACAGAGTGCTAACAATATGTAGGAGGAATCAATGATATTCTCCATATGGACTGGAAGAGTAACCAGTCGGTAGGGAAGACTCTTGTAACAATCTTAGCTTCCCAAGGCCATGCTAAACCCAAAATTATGGTGAGAAAAGGACTCAATAACTTTGTGCTCTGTTCAAAGGTGACACGACTACTGCCAATATAATATAATACTCCCTTCCCGCCCATCTTTTTTTTTTTTTTATAGACAAATGAATGCTTTGATGCAGAGGAGGAAACGAGTGTCACAAGTAAGCAAATCTAGTTCCAGCAGTGGAACATACCTATGCTCAATGAAAGGAGATGCATGCAGGATATGGACACTCGGGGGAATGTTCCCTCCTAGGTATAGGGTGTCAAATTGCGAAGGATATAAATGAGGCTCTGCTTGGTTGAGGATGCAAAAACTGTTGAGGCAAATGGTTTATAACGCAAAGAGAGAACCGACTAAAGGCTCAATAATACAAGCAAGAGCATGAGATGCAATCACAACCTAACACCAAAAAATGTCCTTTTTTATGTCATTTAGTCTATTTGGTGTGAGAAAGGGATAAACTTGTGCCAAATAGACGTCCTTTCAAATTCAATTTACGAGTGTGAAAGAGACAAGTTCACTCGACAATCTTTTCACTTTTTGAAAACGAGTCGGAAAAGAGATTAACTAAGACTCACGACCTTTCAAGTCAAATTTAACGAGTGTGAAAGGGAAAAATTCACTCGACAATCTTTTCTCTTTTTTAAAATGATTCAGAAAAGAGCTTAACTAAGACTCACGACCTTTCAAGTCCAATTTAACGAATGTGAAAGGGACAAATTCACTCGACAATCTTTTTGCTTTTTAGACGAGTCGGAAAAGAGCTTAAATCAGACTCATGGATGATATTCTAAGCAACATGTAATGGGGGATGCCAAGGCTCCTGTGCAGGACTTCTGTGAAAGGTCAGCAACTTACGAAGATTTGACACAAGCTTGGGAAAACCCAAATCTTTCCAAGTCAAGGAGGATAAAATACTTGCAGAGGTTACCTTATCTACAATATATCTAAAAATGCCCCTTATCTAGAAGGGTGTAGAAGAAGGAAGTCGAGGCTCTACAAGATCATTCCAATCAAAGGAAAACACCCTAGGACTTGGCGGGATAATACTCAAAGAGAGTGGAATGCTCCCTAGTGAATAAGGTACATAACTAGAAATGCTAAGGACACGGTCAAAGGACGCATCACCCTCCAAAAGAAGAGTGGGATTGACCGAAGATTGCATCGACAATGTCACTACCTTAGGATTTTCACTCTTCAAGAGAAGAGTGGGGTCAGCCAAATATTGCATCGACATGACCACTTCTTCAACCATTGGTTGAGTAGGATGCATGAAAACAAGGTCAAGAGATGCATCACCCCCAAAAATAGGAGTGTTGTCGGTCGAAGATTGCATCGACGCGACTGTTGGTTGAACAAGATGTGAGACAACAAGGTTAAGAGATGAATCAACCTATAAAGGAAGAAGGGTGTCAACCGAAGATTGCATCGATGTGACTGTTGTTTCAACCAAAGAAGGTTCTGAAGCCAAAGATGACTCATAACCCAAAGGGCCCCCAGGAAAGGACCACGTTTCTTGTACCACAAAAGTAGCAGGGGACAAATGAGTAAGGCGATCTCATTTGCAAAGCCTACAAAGGAACTTGGGATTACATCTTACATGTCTAGTCTTCTAAATCATATGAATTCCCTTAGCATGACTTACAGTGGCTTGTGACATGCTCCCAACATGACTTGCAAAGGCTAGTAGAAAATCCCCAACATGACTGGTAGAGATTGGTGATGAATCCCCAGCATGACTAGCAAAGGTTGGTGATGTATGTGCAGTGTGACTATCAATGACTAGATTTGTGCCGCTATCATGACTTGCATCGGCTGGTTGTTGGTCTTCAATATGACGAGCAAAGGTTGTCAACCAATCTGCAACATGACTAATAGAGGTTGGTGATATAATTCCAGTATGTGAATGACCTTCACAAGACAAAGTCAGGGAAGGTAGGGTCCAAGGATCACTAAAATAGGAAGTGCGGAAAGGAATGGATATCCCTGTCGAAATGAGCCTACCGGACATGGTGTAAATGTGGTGAATCAGTTTTGTGAAGTCAAAAGTACCCATAAGGGAATAATACATTCTGACACCGATATTCTCAGTTGTCGGTTGAGAATTTTCAATCACAAGGATCGACTGTCCAATAGATGCATTAGGACTAGAGTACGCAAAGGATAATTGGTCGATCGTGACGATTTTCCCTTCATGAGGAAAACAAAGAGTACAGAAGATGGATGATATGATGATGACCATAACATAGGTCCAATTGCATCCTAGTAACAAGTTATAATCAAGAGGCGCATCAACTACCTCTACCTCCACCTCTACCATCTTCCCACCTAACTGGACTTTAAAGGTGGGAAGAATACCATGAGGGCCGAAGGAATCACCATCAAAATAAGTCAACATGTTTGATGACTTGGAAAGATTTGGAGAACCGAGATCCTTCCAATAGATCAGGGACATCACACATGTAGCATCACTTTGGTGGTAACTCTAACAAACGACGGGACCAGCGGGGATGCTGGTCTGACTCCACGATGACTTAAGACTCTAAAGATAAAAAATATATCCTAAGGCCAACTAGTAATCAAAGAGAACACCAAAATTCAAATGACTAATATGTATACAAACAGGGTAAAGTGGTTGAGTTGCCTCCCTCCCTAAATAAGGTATGTCTCTCCCAAGAGGGGCCTGAGATTCCCTGCTAAATAGCAGAGGTATCAGAATCAATTATAAGGGCCCTCGTGGGCTTAAGAACCATTTGGTCAGATCCCCCCGGAGAGGTAATCCTCCATAAAGCTTGTGTGTTGTCCGACCCTTATTTGACCTAGGGTACCTATAGAATAACCCCTGCAAGTAACCTATGTGGCACCTAAGTCAAGAAACTAAGCAACCAATGTATAACTGATGCACAGGCTAGTAGTAGTAAGTCGGGTTGATCGTATGGGCATGGTAGCAAATCCTGAAACCTTGAAAGCACCGCCTCTCATGGAGGTAAAGGAACTAGCAAGATCCCCAGAAATATCTCTGACACTAAGAAGGTATCGAGGGGATATCCCTTCAACCAACCTCGCACATCCTCGTGATTAACTCTGGTGTGAGCGGAGCCTCCTGATATTACCAATTATACAATGGATTTATCCACTTCTTTTCTCAGACACATATGTTGATTTAATTTCCTTGGAGAAGTTTACTCACAAAATCCTATTCCAAGGCACTAAATCCTAAGCTAGTTTGTGCACCCTAGAAAATAAAATTGTGACTAATCAATTTTAAATTATAATGTTAATTTTAGTGGTCGTGAATGCTAAAAAAGGTATGGTATTGAAACTCATGATGTTATGAATCTGGAAGAAAAGTAAATATGAAAATAATGCAAAGTCCTAAATTTAAATTTCAATGAATGACATGCTTCTGAAAACCAATACAATTTTCAATTTCAACTCTGAAATTCTGAAGTAAAAATGCAATCTTTCACTAAATTCACTAAGCTAATGACAAGGACTCAAAAGAAAAAAATTCCAAGCAATGCAAAATGCCTATTGTTTTTGTATTTTCAATATAATAGAAATGAAAATGCATGGACTAATAAGAAACTTGATATATAAATTCTATTATGCATAGAAAGAGATAACTCAAGCAGAATACCCAGCCGAATGTACAAGGACAATAAAAAATGAAAAGGTGATGAGAAAGACTCCGCCCAAAAATTCAACTCCAGACATGTTTCCTGACATCCCAGAGACACTCAACAGGCACTATAGAGACCTAAGAATACTAAGCAAATATCAAATCCCACCCAACAACCACCAGACCCAACAAACAAGCAAGGAAAGTTGATGTACGTGATTGTTTAGAAAAACATAGCATATGCATGCAACTTGCAGAGAGACAACCCACGTATATACGCAACTGTCAGACCAAAAATCACGTATATGTTTTAAAACACAAGGATAGGGAAGGGAGAAGGATGAAAACTTGGACCCATAATGAACAGAAACTGTCAAGCAGTGATACGACAAGAAACAAAAAGGAATGAGAGAAATGCAAGGAGAAAAAGTACTCCAAACCCTTAGAAAGAAGATCAATCCCCAATATGGTCGCCAATTCCACTATGAGGGAAAATTATCTATGGCTAGGGTAAACCACAACAGACGGATATGACTGCAGAAATCAACTCTATCCGAAAAACAAAATATATAAACCAATATGAAAGCGAGATAAGAAAGAGTCCTACCTCGTCCAGATGTTCGATGAAGTCCATTGTTGAGTACTTTGACCCAAAGCTTTATACCTGCAACTAGTTCTCAACAAACAAGCAAAGAAAGCATATGGTGATAATATAAAAGGTTAGCACATTATATAGAATAATCCATTAATATACATAACAAATACTCCCATGGATAATAACTCATATATTTGCAAGATATCAATTGGACGGGAAATAAGTATTTCTATTAATAAATGATCAGCATAAGTGAAAATATTACAGACTTCCGTGTCGGCACGGTTCGAAACCGAGAAACTACTTTCCTTCCAGCTAGGCCTCCACCACTTAAATCCTCCACCAAAGGCAAGCTCATAGAAGAGAGAGAATTAGGTTCTCAATCAATAAGGGAAGAGCTTGGGGGTTGAACACTATGTTTAGACTTAAAGGACAAAGGGATGCAGACTCAATATGAAGTAATAATTTCTCCAGAGTAACTTTGCTCTCAAAGTTGAATTCTTTCTCCTATTTTCCATAGCTCGGAATTGGCCCATTTATAGCCTTCAAATGGAATTGAAGTGTCGAGTCAGAATGTTTCCAGTATATGGAAGGCCAAGGATCATAGATCTCATGTCGTGACATGGAAACCCGACATTTAATTTTCATTTTTTGGCACAAATCCTGATGTACGCGGGCTGTATTGGAGCAACCTGTGTATACACATGTTGTATAGTAGGCAAGGTGCATACATGTCGAATTTTTTTTATTTGTAGCTCTGGATTTATCAAATAGAGATGATAAGTCTTCATAGGGAAATGGAAAAAGGCCTTATGTGCAAGATTGCATAGGGTGAGGTAAATCCTACTATAACAATTATTAAACAGGGATTCTAGATATAAAGACTTTTCATAATCTTGCCTAGTTAAACGAGGCTCCAGATCGTCATCACTAAGGTTGTTTAGATCCTCTTCTAACCCCTCATAATTTTTCATATCATCCCTTTGCATAAAATTTTTAATTTTAAACGGAGCTTGGATTTTTTTTATCTTCGTTTTTTACTTGTCTCTGTTGTATCTGGGGGTTGGGGTTTCTCCTGCACTGATTTCTAGTGAACGAATCAGGTTTGTCTTGGTCTAATTCCATTCTAGAAGAGGAGGAAAAGGGAAGCGTGGACTGGTTTCCTCAGACTTACAGGATGTATATATAGGAGAACTGATAGGGGATGAGTCAGGGTATAATATATATTATTCAGAGTTTCAGGGGGCTTAAACCTTTACTTCGGGCAGGGGTGAAAATGTCAGGGGGTCAAAGACACCAGGTAGTGAATGAGATCTTTTGTTCTCACTAGTAATAGTATTATTCAATTCAATCTCAATCTTTATCTTGGGAATGATTACCTCAGGATTCTCAAGCTTAGCCTTGGGTTTACTAGATGATGTCTTTGCAGAATAATTTTTTTAGAATTTTCTTTAGGAGTTACTTCTTCAATTGGAATCTTAGCATTAACTTGTGTAACCTTGGGTTGATATATTTTACCTGCTGATGCAAAAGTTGATTTGAGGTATCCCTTTGGTTTTAAAAACTTTCTGGGATCTGACACTGGTGTGGTCTACTTATCTTCTGGATTTTTTCTGGTATTCTTTCAACCAAATGCCAGTTTTATATATGGTGGATTCACCAAGTGAAATATAAAATAAGACTTACTTATGTATTCAATCGTTGTTCACCATCAAAGATAGAAATTTACCTTGTCGTTTTCCCAGGGAAAAATAACTTTCTTTCTCCATCCCCGGTAGCGGTGCCAAAAATATGTTGTTCCTGAGATTAAACTTAAGGCTCAAAGAGTAATGTCGGGCATCATGAAATTTTAAAGAGAGTGTTTTAAAGTGTGCTTTTTCTACCTTAGTTATATGAGAAAATTTGCTTAAATGAAATTAACAATATGGAAATAGAGAGGTCGTATTTCATGTCTGAGTCAAAACTGTAGTATCGAATGGTGTGAGAGAAAAATACAAAACTATTAAACAAAGCAAGGCATCAATAGTTGAAGAGTCTCACCTTGTTGTAGTAGAAGAAAATAGATAGTGCACCCTTGAGAAAAGTATAAGGTTTAGTAATCCACACAACTTGCAGGTCTTGTTTTACTCACAATAAAAATAGAGGAAAAACTACTTACTTAATGAATTACTGATATGATAAGATTACAATAGTCATGATACCAAATTGCAATTAAACATTTATTAGGGAATTCATAAGGAAATGTTGAGATATGGAAAAACAGAAGAAACACATAACCCAAATTGAACAAAATTTGGAATCTTTGTCTGCACTTGTATTAATACTCAATAAGGAGAGTTTTCTCTATTACATCTGGCAAGAGGAAACCCTTTATATATCTTGAATCTATGTATTTATACAAAAATGTCACAACTCAAAATGGTTGGACTTCTTATAATTAAAAATAGAAAATATTTGAAATAAGAAAACAGTGCATGGAGAATGATCAATTTCGCTGGAAATCTCTTCTATCTCTTTGTTTCCTGGTAGAAACGCTTCATTTCCTCATTCCTTTAGGCCAGACACATCTATCGTCTTATCTTCTTGATAATTCGGCATAACGTCCTGGTCGTTGTATCTTTGTTTCCATCTGTCCCTTTAGCTATATTTAGTAATGCAATGACACTTTCTTACTTGCTTCCCACTATGTTTGATTTTACATGCTCAATGTATTGGTTGCATCTAATTAAAAATTCCACCACCAACCTTGGTGGCTCAATCGTTTCATTCACCTCAAATGTGTATAATTTCCTTTCTACTTGAGGTAGCCTTTCTTGGATTCTTCTCACTTCTTGAGCTAAGGCCTAAAACTATGAACTTGGTTTTACTAGCCATTTAATTATTTTAAGAAGGTCAATCTGGCTTATTTCCTGAATGGTTGCCATATTTTCCTCTTTGCTCTTTCTGGAGTTTTTCTAGTTCATTTCAATATTGATTTTTCCCAAGGCCTTTGTGATACTGCTTCCCTCAAAATCAATGAGTCTCTTGGATAAATATGATAACACTTCTTGGCAAGAGTCCTTTACCTGTCTGGCTAATTTCTTTCTCTCTTCCAAATTTGTTTCCCACACCTTCAAGCCATATCACCTCTTATTTGTTCAGAAGAGGAAAGTCAAGGAACATCAGGGATATTATCTTTCTGTTCCAAGATGATGGTGTCTTGAAACTTAGCTTGGGCTAAGTGAGCTTCTCTTTCCTTGATATGGACATACTTTAGAGAAAGGTCTACTTCCTGATAGCACTTCTAGATGGCATCAACCTTCATAAAAGGATCCTTCGGGGCCATTTCTAGTTTCTCATTAATTTCCAATGCTTGAATTCGGAAGGCTGAGATATCTACTAATGTACTTTCAATCAGGTTTAATCTCACTTGCAATTTCCCTATTACCTCATCACGTTGAGTGACCAATCCTTTGTTGGCCTGTGAATTTTGATGGAGCTCTTCAAGGTTAGCCCACAACTCTTGGATTTGATGCCGGTCATAAGCTCTCATTTGTTCAAAGTACTGGCTCATGTTATTCTTTACAGACTGTTCCATGGCCATCATTTGATCTTACAGCTACCCCACGAATAAGTTTTTATGTCTTAGCTGCTCTGCCAAATTCTCTACAGACCATTGGTTTGCAATGGCAAAGGCACCTAATGACCCTGCAACTTCCTTCACGAATTCTAAATCATCGCGATCATGTCCATCATACAACATCCTCTTCCTTTTGGTTACCACCCCATCCTTCTTTTGTGTTTCTCGTTTGATGATGGCCCTTCGTTTCTTGCTGAAGAAAAATTTTGAAGGAGGAATTTCTTCAAGAAAGATTGGGGTAAGATCACCCACATAAATGACTTCGGAACTAGGTTTCTAGAAACTAGATTGTAGAGGGGTCAATGAGGTAACCCCACTGTGTTGGAAGAGGGTGTAGCTGGTGTCTAAATAGATGCATCCTGCCCTTGTTTCAAGAAGGCTTCGAGCCGATTYGTTGCCTAAAGGCCTAGTGGAATTGATAATGAAGCTTCTAATTCCTGAGTCAAAACCTCAGAGATCTTTGGGGTTTCCTCAATATCATGTTTACCAGAGTTCCCTAGTTCAAAACCTAGAGGTGTAGATTTATGTGCAGGAGGAGCGGCTATCGATTCTCCTTGTAGTATTTTTGAAAAATTGTTCCTCTTGTGTCTTTGGAAACTAAGGAAACTTGCATGTTGATCGAGGGACAAGGTTTGGAATATGTTCGGTACCTCATCGTAAGACCTCACTCCCCTGAATATTTCATCATGTGGAGAGTTTTCATGCACATATATTTTCATGTTATATTGGGCCAGGTGGTTCTCCACGATTTTGTGTGGGTCGTGCCTTTTAAATTCGATGTCAACCAATTTGACATCCTCTAAAGTTGTAGCCTAAACTTTGGAATGACGAAAGTATAATAGTGAAAACATACCAACCTAGATAGGGAAGGTAGGCCATACCTTTTTCTGTGTTGCCTTCATCTCCTTGTTGATGCCCCCCGTTACTGTTTGATAATTTACCTCTCGGCATACCAGTCGGTCTGGTAAAAATATTGGGAGAGCATGGGGAGGGACTGAGCATCGGAAAACCCTGATATAGGAGAAGTTTTCTTCAATGAACCAATCTGCTAGTTTTCCCATATTTCCCATGATTCTGTCTAAAATTCGAGGGTGTGGGAAACCATATAGGGCTATATGGACAGGGACCACTACAATGTGACATATTTCGTAAAATAAATATTTTTCTTTTTCCTCCCACAACTTGGAATGATAAAAGTGAATAGGCTCTACACTAGTCGGAGTCTAGTTCCAATTCATCAACATGAAAGGAGTGAGGAAACAGATGTCATCCATGACATACGCAGACATATAGAAAGGGGCAGACTGCCCCTTTGATTTTTCCATTTTGTATTTAGTAATTTCCTTGGTCAATTTGTCTGATAAAATTTTGGCCGAATTAAAAGTGTAGCACAATCTCAACGTTCCATATTTCTTCTTCAAGAACAGGACCGGGGCACCCCAAGGTGACACACTTGGGCATATATACCCATTCTTCAGAAGTTATTCAATCTACAATTGCAGTTCTTTTAGCTCTGGCGTACTCATTCTGTAAGGAGTTTTTGACACTGGAGCTGCTCCAGGCATCAAGTTTATAGAAAAGTCAATATCTCTCTTCGGGGGTAGTCATGGTACCTCCTGGAATACATCTTCAAAATATTTTAGTACCTCATGGTCCTCAATATTTGATACGTTATCCTTAGATGCTTTCTCCATTGTGGGATGCAAATAATTGACAACCTTTCCTGTGGCACTTCTTCAGCTGCATTGTTGAGATTTCATTGACAACAACCACTCTGGGAATTCCTTGGATTGTTCTCTGATTCCCTTCCTCATCCAAGAAAGTGAATGCCTTGATATGACAGTCTAAGATTGCATGGTGCTAGTCCAACCAATCCATCCCAATTAAACAGCCATAGGAACCTAAAGGTAAGACGTTCAATTCATCCCTTGTGTTCAGTCCATTCATGCCCATTGGACATGACTTAACCAACTCAATAACTTTTCTTTTGGTTCCTACAGCCAGTTGCACTAACCAAGATTTTCCAAGCTTTCTTATTGGCAAATGAAAAATTTCCACCACTCTAGGATCTATATAACTATGACTACCTCCTGAATCAATTAAAATAGTAATGGCATGGTTGTTGAGAATACCTTCCACTTCAATCATATGTGATTGAAACTCAGCTTGCTTGTTGTCCAAGGCCACATAGATCCTTGGTATTCTACTGCCCATGTCCTCCATTGTTTCTGCCTGCTGAACATTGTGGATAGTTTTCACTTTGTCATTTCTATGGGAGCAATCTCTGTACCTATGATTTCCTTTACAACCCCAACATTCCATAGGTGACTGTCTTGGAATTTTCCCACCTATTTCAGCCTTCCTGGGCTATCTAAAAGATTGTTTTCCTTGAGGACTATTTCCGAAAAAGGGTGGCTTAGTTCCCTTCTTCCTCTGATCCCTCTTAAAATTCTTCTATTCCCAAGATTTTTGGAAAGTAGGATTTTCTTTTTGTTGATCATATAATCATTTTTCTCTCCTTAAAGTTTCTTCCATAGTTTCCAGGTCATCATACTGGATCTTGTCACTGATGGAAGATGGCATCCCACTCAGATACCTTTGAATCTTAATTGTCTCGTCCTTGATGAAGGGAACATATTTCAAAAACTCCAAGAATCGTCTTTCATACTCATCAATGGACATACTTTCCAACTTGAGTTCGAAGAACTCTTACATTTTCTTGTCATAATACCTCTTAGTTAAGTACTTCTTTTCAAAATGTCTCTTGAATTCCCTCCATGTAACATTCTTCTCTCTGACGTGTTGTACTTGCACAAGTTTCTCCCACCATATGGATGTCTTTCCTTTAAGTTGGTAAATGGAAATTATTCCCTCTGGATGAGAAGAATAGTTCTGTAGTTGGAAATATTTCCTCATGCCCACCAACCATGTCTCAACATCTTCATATTTCTTGTGTTCTCTGTCAAAATTAGGAGGCTTAAGCTTGTTCATTTCTCCCTTCAGTTCATCCACTCCAAATATCCTATGCTTTCTGGTAGGAAATGGGCTTGAACTACTGTGTGCCCTCCCCTTGGAGTATCCTTGGGAGTGATGATGGTGTCTTCCAACACTCCTGGATTTCCTCTTCACATCAAGGGACCCGTGACTTCCTGATTTACTGGAGTCACTCTCCTTATCCAATTTTCTTTATATCCTTTCTAGTCTTCGCATCAACTTTAGGTTGAATTATCCATGTTGATCCCTAGCTTTCATGATATTTATGTTATCTTCTCGGTGAGTCTGGGCATATTTTTGTAATCGTTCAATTATTTTCATAATTTTCCCTTTCCTATCTATCTCTTCTTCATGTCCATTGGAGTTCAACCCCTCCACTCCCAAATGGAATTCCATTCCTTTTACTTCATTCTTTGAACGGGAAGCATTCCGTGCCTCCTCCATTTCTCTGTACTCTGCGGCAATTCGATTTGGTTCTGACACTCGTTAAACTCTGCAAACACAATGTGTAGTCAACCGAAGTTTGCCAGGCCATCAGTCCTTAACAATTCCCACAATATTCACAAACCAATATGATTCAAGAAAACTTTCAAATTCCATTTCTTTCTGAGCTCTGTTGTGCTATAATTTTTGGGCACCATCCCCTTTCTCCCAATCCCCAACTAACACGATCACGGCCATGACCAAGCACTAATTCTATAGGTGCTTACTTGGAATTCAGATCTTCGGGACTTTGGGCCTTCGCAGCTTCGGGAAATCGGAGGATTTCCCATCTGCACATCCCCCAACTATTAATCTCCGAACACTCCCATGTCACCTTTGGTGATGTCATTACGTCATATCACTTAATGCTTTTCCAATTGTGGGGGAATGCAATGATGATTTGGAGTAACCCGCCTTTCATCCCGCAATTCTTTTGATGCTGACACATAACCCCTCGGTGAAACCATGGTTTGGATTGCGAGACCGCCTTGGGAAATTAACTCTCGGGCTACTTGGGTCCTCGCAATGCCTTCTGGCCATCGATATTGATGTATCATGATCAACGCCACTGTGATTCCTCCAAAATTTAACTACGTTACGTAACCTCATGCCCCACTAACCCTTCTCATACAGAATGCCACGTGGCAGAATACTAGCAGCTGACACATGGCCCAGTCAGATGAGTGACACGCATCACGTTCCAAGTTCCATTTCAATCTTCCATGGGCTTGAAACCCATTGACACATGGCACACAACCTATGTGTCCATGTCAATCCAAGTGACTTCATCATGCCACATTACTCCCTAGTTTCAGACTTCAGAATTTTTTACGTTTGCTTCCTTCCATTTTCCCAATTTTCGAACTTCCAAACTTCTTTAACCTCCAGATACACATAGTACAACTGTCACCAACTAAACCTGTGGCAAGTGGCATGTTTAGGAAGGTCCATGTCACCCTGGAGATGTCATCCAGCCCTACCACATTTGCTCCTTTTTTCTTCGGAACTTCGAGTTTCAGAAGTTTGTGCATCATCACATCCCACTTCTCCCGATTTCCGAACTCCGAAAGGCTTACAAGATAACCCTCTTGCACCTTCTCCAGATCTGACGGTCATAAAGGATTTCCCTTCCTTCCAAATAGATCCTACGGTCCCAACACCACCAATGCTTTGATCTCTTTCTATGTGGCCAAATACCACATCTGTCATGGTTTTATAATACCTCTACCCCTCCCGAGCTTCTTAACATGGCCAAAGTAATCTCTTGGCACTCAAGAACATTCTAAGGTTCAAAATTGGTTCCTTCAGACATGATTTCCACTTGAAACCTTGGGTCCAATGACAACTTATCCAACCCATCCAGGCTCAGCATTGAAACCTTGGCTCTAAACTCGAATTTTGTCTACTTCAACAATAATTCTTTCCAAAAATTTTGCTTCAATTTCCACTAACATGGCCCATTTAGGCTCAATGTTGAAACCATGGCTCTGATACAAATTTGTAACGTCCCTCGGCCATCAACACCACTGCCGGGAAGGCTACCCAAAACCTTGTCTTCTACAAACTAGCTTTGATACCAATTTGTAACGTCCCCAACCACCAACATGTCGGGCAATGCCACTGCGAAACATACACACACACACACACACACACACACACACACACACATATAACATGCCCATTTAAGGAATTTAAAACAATTAACACAGAGTTACTTCTATCATGCAGACTTGAATGGAATTAACAACAATTCATACACGCAACAAAATACATGATAACATTCAAGAATCACAGACATGCATAACATATATTATTAAGAAAAGAATGATACTTATATTTTAACTGGATTAAAACCACCAACTGCGTGCAAACCTTCCACGAACCTCCCAGCTTTAGACTATGTTGCTCATCACTCTCAGCAGTAGGTCACCCCCGAGTTGGGACTAAACTCCATCGGGCAAGGGAATTCTAGGATTGGCAAGGAAAACAAGGAAGTTCTACAAAATAATAGGAAGGATCTTTTATCCCAGGATCCACTTACGCCCACAACCCACATACCCTCATTCCCCATACGCCTGCTCCACCCTAGAAGGGTACACCTTCACTAATACAATTCCATAGGCTAGTACACCTCCCTTACCTTTGGCTTCAACAAAAGGTTGGACTAGAAGTCTCAAAGTATTGTAGCTACTACGGGACTCCCTTCCAGGAGAACTCACTTCCCAACAAACTCTCTCACCTGAGAGAGTTTCTCACAAGCTTGAGAACCTGCTGCTTCAATTCATCTTCTAAGCAATACTGCAACAACATTCAGCTAACATATGGGTGACGATAGCAACAAGAAACGATTATGGACACAAAAAATGGCAACAACTTAACGCTAAGACACAACACGGCTCACGTGAATACAAATACATTCGGATTTACAGGAGACACACAGGATAACTCTAGTACCACCGCAGGATTCCAAAGGTGTGTACTAGATACAAAGGTCGATGATGAAGGAGAACTAGTTCAATGTGTGAATCCCTGGTCAATTGGGAAGGTGACAGACCTCCAGAGGAACGTAAGGGTCGTGAGGAAACCCGAAATTGGTCCAGACGCAAGGATGGGAAACAACCCCTGAGTGGAAAGTGAACAAACTCGGCTATGCAAGTGTGGATAAACTGGGTTCACGGAATCACATAGGTCGACTTCCCGTTATGGTTTTCAGAGATGCGTGGTTATGCAGAGCTCCAACGTAGAGGAAAAATGAGATTGATGGAGGATGTGGAATGGAAAGAAAACCCCCAGCATGGTTTGACTCTTGGGTTTTAACTGCATGAGTCTAGGTCGACACCTGTCTCTCTGGAGTTGCATGCACTCCATTTATCATATGTTCCCTTTCTAGGAACTTAGGACAACACTGATCAATTTTCCACCTTAGCCTTTAGGAAATAATAATAAAATATTATCCCCTTAGAGGTAATCCCCCCTAGCTTAGACCCTAGGCCCAAATACTTAGCCCCCTCCCTTACCCTACCTAGTGGAGCTTAGTCCCCCATCATTTTTTCTTTGTGGTTGGTCTACATGCAGCGATGTTTATATTTTATTAATGATCTTCATAAGTACATATACAAAATCAAGCTCAAGGCCTTAAGCATCTAGGCTCGCTGGTCTAATAAACATATAAGTCTTCATCTTATAAACAATTGGCTCACCAGCCTATAAACATAATTACAATTCAACAATATAACTGGGTCTCGTCCTTGGGGTATTACAATTTCCTCATCTAAGAAGAAAGAAGATACTACACTGTCAGTTGAGTCCTCACAGGATCCCACAGGACATAGTATCTTTGATAAATATAAAATGATCAAATAGAGAAATGAACTTCTGACCAATAGCACATATACCCAGTTATGGAAGCAGACTTCCATAGCTCAGCACAAATTTTTGTCTTCCTTCAACATAGAATATGGAAGAATGCACATGGAATTCTTATACGCGAAGGTCCCTCACCCCAAGACTATTTCTGATTACAAGAAAGCTTCATTCGAGTTTGATGTGAAAGAGATCCATCTAGCAGATCAGATGGATATGCATAGGCAAACTGGGGAGATGGTTTTCTCCACCCTTACAAACACTTCACTAACTTCCTCGAAGTTGCAGGTATCTTTGAACAATGTCCAATCCCAACTAAAGATAGAAAATATATCATCCTTAGCCAAGGATAATAAGATCAAATCCCTAGAGGAGTTGGTACTAAATATTGGCTCTGATCTATCTAATGTCAAAGTAGCCGAGGAACTACTGAAGAATACAAATGATGACATAACATCTCTAAGGAAACAACTGAAACTCCTAGCCACTGAATATTCACAAGCAAAGGAAATGGCTAAGAATGAAGGCCACAAGGAGGAGATGTTGAAACTGATAATGGAGTAGAATGCACAAATAAAGGAGATGGAAGATGAGATAGATAAGTTAGTTAAAGAGAAAGAACAGAGTGTGTAGATGGCAGTCATCCCATTGGAAGCTCTCCCTCTCACAGGAGTCAGTACAACATCAACAACCATTACAACAGAGATTCCATCAACCATTCCAGTAAAAGTACCAAATTCTTCTGAGAAATTGGTAAAGTTAATGGAGGACATGACCCTACAAGGAGAAGAAATAAAAAGATTGCAAGAAGAGGTTAAAAACCTCCAGAAGATAAACTCCATGTTTTAGGCCAACTACAACACAGAGATGCACAAATCACAAAGACTCACTCAAGAAATACATAAGATGCAAAAGGAGACTGTCATGGCCAAGACACTGTTTGAAGCCAAGGAAAACATATGGATGGACATCAACAAATCAATGACAGAGATTTGGCCACTCATACAAATTGTGTTTGAACAACATGAACTGGTACAGAGAGCCACACAAGCAATTGTCAAGATAAGAGAATAATTGGGAGAGAGGCCTACAGAGGCCACTGACTTAAGACTCTAAAGATAAAAAATATATCCTAAGGCCAACTAGTAATCAAAGAGAACACCAAAATTCAAATGACTAATATGTATACAAATAGGGTAAAGTGGTTGAGTTTCCAATCTCCCTAAATAAGGTATGTCTCTCCCAAGAGGGGCCTGAGACTCCCTGCTAAATATCAGAGGTATCAAAATCAATTATAAGGGCCCTCGTGGGCTTAAGAACAATTTGATCAGATCCCCCCAGAGAGGTAATCCTCCATAAAGGTTGTGTGTTGTCCAACCCTTATCTGACCCAGGGTACCTATAGAATAACCCCTGCAAGTAACCTATGTGGCACCTAAGTCAAGAAACTAAGAAACCAATGTATAACCGATGCATAGGCTAGTAGTAGTAAGTCAGGTTGACCGTATGGGCAGGGTAGCAAAGCCCGAAACCTTGAAGGTACCGCCTCTCATGGAGGTAAAGGCACTAGCAAGATCCCCAGAAATATCTCTGACACTAAGAAGGTATCGAGGGGATATCCCTTCAACCAACCTCGCACATCCTCGTGATTAACTCCGGTGTGAGCAGAGCCTCCTGATATTACCAATTATACAATGGATTTATCCACTTCTTTTCTCAGACACATATGTTGATTTAATTTCCTTGGAGAAGTTTACTCACAAAATCCTATTCCAAGGCACTAAATCCTAAGCTAGTTTGTGCACCCTAGAAAATAAAATTGTGACTAATCAATTTTAAATTATAATGTTAATTTTAGTGGCCGTGAATGCTCAAAAAGGTATGGTAGTGAAACTCATGATGTTATGAATCTGGAAGAAAAGTAAATATGAAAATAATGCAAAGTCCTAAATTTAAATTTCAATGAATGGCATGCTTCTGAAAACCAATACAATTTTCAATTTCAACTCTGAAATTCTGAAGTAAAAATGCAATCTTTCACTAAATTCACTAAGTTAATGAAAGGGACTCAAAAGAAAAAAATTCCAAGCAATGAAAAATGCCTATTTTTTTTGTATTTTCAATATAATAGAAATGAAAATGCATGGACTAATAAGAAACTTGATATATAAATTCTATTATGCATAGAAAGAGATAACTCAAGAAGAATACCAAGGAGCAGAATACCCACCCGAATGTACAAGGACAATAAAAAATGAAAAGGTGATGAGAAAGACTCCGCCCAAAAATTCAACTCCAGACATGTTTCCTGACATCCCAGAGACACTCAACAGGCACTACAGAGACCTAAGAAGACTCAGCAAATATCAAATCCCACCCAACAACCACCAGACCCAACAAACAAGCAAGGAAAGTTGATGTACRTGATTGTTTAGGAAAACATAGCATATGTATGCAACTTGCAGAGAGACAGCCCACGTATATACGCAACTGTCAGACCAAAAATCACGTATATGTTTCAAAACACAAGGCTAGGGAAGGGAGAAGGATGAAAACTTGGACCCATAATGAACAGGAACTGTCAAGCAGTGATACGACAAGAAACAAAAAGGAATGAGAACAATGCAAGGAGAAAAAGTACTCCAAACCCTTAGAAAGAAGATCAATCCCCAATATGGTCACCAATTCCATTATGAGGAAAAATTATCTATGGCTAGGGTAAACCACAACAGACGGATATGACTGCAGAAATCAACTCTATCCCAAAAACATGCTATATAAACCAATATGAAAGCGAGATAAGAAAGAGTCCTACCTCGTCCAGATGTTCGATGAAGTCCACCGTTGAGCACTTTGACCCAAAGCTTTATACCTGCAACTAGTTTTCAACAAACAAGCAAAGAAAGCATATGGTGATAATATAAAAGGTTAGCACATTAGATAGAATAATCCATTAATATACATAACAAATACGCCCATGGATAATAACTCATATATTTTCAAGATATCAATTGGATGGGAAATAAGTATTTCTATTAATAAATGATCAGCAGAAGTGAAAATATTACAGACTTCTGTGTCAGCACGGTTCGGAACCGAGAAACTACTTTCCTTCCAGCTAGGCCTCCACCACTTCAATCCTCCACCAAAGGCAAGCTCATAGAAGAGAGAGAATTAGGTTCTCAATCAATAAGGGAAGAGCTTGGGGGTTGAACACTGTGTTTAGACTTAAAGGATAAAGGGATGCAGACTCAATATGAAGTAATAATTTCTCCAGAGTAACTTTGCTCTCAAAGTTGAATTCTTTCTCCTATTTTCCATAACTCGGAATTGGCCCATTTATAGCCTTCAAATGGAATTGAAGGGTCGAGTCAGAATGTTTCCAGTATATGGAAGGCCAAGGATCATAGATCTCCTGTCGTGACATGGAAACCCGACATTCAATTTTCATTTTTTGGCACAAATCCCGATGTACGCGGGTTGTATTGGAGCAACCTGTGTATACACATGTTGTATAGTAGGCAAGGTGCATACATGTCGAATATTTTTTATTTTTAGCTCTGGATTTATCAAATAGAGATGATAACTCTTCATAGGGAAATGGAAAAAGGCCTCATGTGCAAGATTGCATAGGGTGAGGTAAATCCTACTATAACAATTATTAAACAGGGATTCTAGATATAAAGACTTTTCATTATCTTGCCTAGTTAAATGAGGCTCCAGATCGTCATCACTAAGGTTGTTTAGATCCTCTTCTAACCCCTCATAATTTTTCATATCATCCCTTTGCATAAAATTTTCAATTTTAAACGGAGCTTGGATTTTTTTTATCTTCATTTTTTACTTGTCTCTGTTGTATCTGGGGGTTGGGATTTCTCCTGAACTGATTCTAGTGAACGAATCAGGTTTATATTGGTCTAATTCCATTCTAGATATTTTTTTTGATAAATCTTTAATTATCTTAGCCATCTCATCCATTTATTCTTCTGCAGACTTCCCAGATCCAGAGGGTCCTTCTTGTTCTCTGAAACGTTTAGGTTATTTGGTTCTTATCTCAACCTTGGATTTTAATTTCCCAGATGTCATCATATTAGATTCGATTTCTATGGCATCATCTTGCATCCCTGCTAGAGTGGTAGATCTTCTTTCTCTTAAGAGCAGAGCAAATTCAGGTTCAAAGTCCCCTGTGAAAGTTACCTTTGCGACAGGTTGAGAGGGTTTGATTTCAGCTGGGATTTTGTTATATGATTTGTTGAACCTCTAAGTAAATTCAAGAACTGATTCAGATTTTTTTTTCCTTAAAGCCCCGAATTTAGTCAAATAATAGAGATGGTCCTTCTTCTCTCCCCACTGCCTTAGGATATCATTTTCTAGCTCATCGTATGACCGTATTGAACCTGTCGGGAGTCCTCGGAAACATATTCTCACTTTTCCTTCGAAGGTTTGTAATAACAACCTCGAGTAAACATATTCGTGTTCAATACTAAGGATATCAACAAATTTATCAAGAAAGTTTATGTGTTCGGTTGCGGTTAAATCTCCTTCTCCTGTGAATTTTGGTAGGTTTTTCATATAATTTCCGAGAAAACTATGAAGGGCGGAAGGGAGGACCAAGGGAGCGTATCTAGTAACTACCTTGGAAAATATTTCAGGAGGTGGAACTTTCCCTTGACCTTTTCCACCTGCTCCTCTGCCTTCGGCACCACCTCCTCCGCCTACGACACCACCTCCTACAATAGAAACCATTGGAAGTCTAGGAGATGAACTTCAGGAGTTAAAAAGGGGATTTTCAAAAACATCGAGGGACTAAAGTGGTGGCCTTTCGACTACCTCGGGATGTGGCAAAGGAAGTTCTGGAAGAAAGTTGCTAGGAGACAAAAATTCTAGAAGAGGAGGAAAAGGGAAGCGTGGACTGGTTTCCTCAGACTTACAGGATGTATATATAGGAGAACTGATAGGGGATGAGTCAGGGTATAATATATATTATTCAGAGTTTCAGCGGGCTTAAACCTTTACTTCGGGTAGGGGTGAAAATGTCAGGGGGTCAAAGACACAAGGTAGTGAATGAGATCTTTTGTTCTTGTTATCACTCCAAAAAACTCCTTAGGGTTGTAAGCTAAGAATGCTTGGTAACTTAGAAATAATGGTTTTTTGGTATTTTATAGGTGGATCAATGAGATAACAAATCATAACTTGAGTACTCAGACCATAAATGGGTAATCAAATGAACAGACCTCTCATAAAACAATAATCAGATGGAAAGCTTAAATGGATGAGAATACAGAGTTGCTAAACCAAATACAACATGTAGGGTTTATAAAACTATGTAAAACAATCTTAAGTAAACTATGAGCTGACTGGTGAGATGACAGTCACTGCAGCTAAAACAGTTTAATTAAAATAGAGGAAGACAGGTGATAAAATCTGATATTGTAGCAGAGAGAAATCTATCTTTTTGCATTAGCATCAAAAAAGTCTGTTTACAATCATAGTATAAACAGTATCTAAAATCGAACCTCTACTTAGACTGAATTCCCAGGCTATATAGCCTTTACAATGTATAGATCAGATCCTATGAAAAGGGATCTAGGATACTAAAAATAACATAGCATAAAACTAATTGTAAACTCTAAAGAACAGATCCTTTATTAAAGGAAATCAAACCATATCTAAACTGAAGTGTTCGATAGCTACAAGAGTATTCGACATCCTTCAATGTGATGACAAGGCATAAAATCTTCAAAGGCTGAAAGATAAAGCCAAAAATGCCACCTGGAAAAACATGTCATTCTTTGCTATAAATAAGTAACAAACTTCATCTTGCTGGCACCTCAAAATGTGGTTGAAATCTGATGATGTGTAGCTCAGCCTCCCAAGGCTCTCTGGTTTGATAATCTGATAATGAAATTCGAATTATGTGATGTGTCTCCCAAAACCCTGAAATTCTGCCTCTTTTAAAGATGGTAAATGACATTTGTACACCTTTTCTTCTCTTCATTTTCCAAAAGCGGTTGATTAGATAGATTTGATAATTCATTAATAAAGCCTTAGAAGAGGTTTCAATTCATTCTCATGCAAAAATTTACGATCTGGGTGAAAACCGTAACATTATGGCCATGACAGGCTTTCACCAGCTTATTTACCGACAAATCCGCTCCTAAGCTGGTGAAAGGCGACGCTTTCACCAGCTAACTAGCAAAATTTTCAGCGAATTAGCTGGTGAAAAGAGCAGATTTTTGAAAATCAAATTTCTCGGTCATAGAAAATCCATTTTTCATTCATGAATAGTCGATCGACATCTAGAAGTCCTAATCTTTCCAATGGTGTTTTCAAATATTCATTTGGAGCTCGGGAAGGGATTGAAAAGTGCCCTACAATTTTAAGCATCATTCTTTCAAAAATGCCAGTGCATTTTTTATCGCTAACAGGAAGGACAGACTGTCCAATTCTTTTCTCAACAAAGAGCCACTGCGTCTTCTTGCCATTTGCATTTCAAAACCCCAAACTATTCTTTGCAATTCAAAACCCCAAACGGTTCAAAGTCCTGGCTCATGTTATTCTTTACAGACTGTTCCATGGCCATCATTTGATCTTATTCCTGGCTCATGTTATTTCAGAAACTAGATTGTAGAGGGGTCAATGAGGTAACCCTACTGTGTTAGAAGAGGGTGTAGCTAGCGTCTAAATAGATGCATCCTGGCCTTGTTTCAAGAAGGATTCGAGCTGAGTCGTTGCCTAAAGGCCTAGTGGAATTGATAATGAAGCTTCTAATTCCTGAGTCAAAACCTCAGAGATCTTTGGGGTTTCCTCAATATCATGTTTACCAGAGTTCCCTAGTTCAAAACCCAGAGGTGTAGATTTATGTGCAGGAGGAGTGGCTATCGATTCTCCTTGTAGTATTTTCGAAAAATTGTTCCTCTTGTGTCTTTGGAAACTAAGGAAACTTGCATGTTGATCCAGGGACAAGGTTTGGAATATGTTCGGTACCTCATCATAAGACCTCACTCCCCTGAATATTTCATCATGTGGAGAGTTTTCATGCACATATATTTTCATGTTGTATTGGGCCAGGTTGTTCTCCACTATTTTGTGTGGGTCGTGCCTTTTAAATTTCGATGTCAACCAATTTGACATCCTCTAAAGCTGTAGCCTCAACTTTGGAATCACGAAATTATAATAGTGAAAACATACCAACCTAGATAGGGAAGGTAGGCCATACCTTTTTCTGTGTTGTGTTTAGCTCCTTGTTGATGGCCCCCGTTACTGTTTGATAAGTTACCTCTCGGCATACGAGTCGGTCTGGTAAAAATATCAGGAGAGCATGGGGAGGGACTGAGCATCCGAAAACCCTGATATAAGAGAAGTTTTCTTCAATGAACCAATCTGCTAGTTTTCCCATATTTCCCATGATTCTGTCTAAAATTCAAGGGTGTGGGAAATCGTATAGGGCTATATGGACAGGGACCACTACAATGTGACAGATTTCGTAAAATAAATATTTTTCTTTTTCCTCCCACAACCTGGAATGATAAAAGTGAATAGGCTCTACACTAGTCGGAGTCTAGTTCCAATTCATCAACGTGAAAGGAGTGAGGAAACAGATGTCATCCATGACATACGCAGACATATAGAAATGGGCAGGCTGCCCCTTTGATTTTTCCATTTTGTATTTAGTAATTTCCTTGGTCAATTTGTCTGATAAAATTTTGGCCGAATTAAAAGTGTAGCACAATCTCAACGTTCCATATTTCTTCTTCACGAACAGGACCGGGGCACCCCAAGGTGACACACTTGGGCATATATACCCATTCTTCAGAAGTTCTTCAATCTACAATTGCAGTTCTTTTAGCTCTGGCGTACTCATTCTGTAAGGATTTTTTGACACTGGAGCTGCTCCAGGCATCAAGTTTATAGAAAGTCAATATCTCTCTTCGGGGGTAGTCCTGGTACCTCCTGGAATACATCTTCAAAATATTTTAGTACCTCATGGTCCTCAAGATTTGATACTTTATCCTTAGATGCTTCATCCATGTGGGCTGAAAATAATTGACAACCTTTCCTGTGGCACTTCTTCAGCTGCATTGTTGAGATTTCTCTGACAACAACTGCTCTGGGAATTCCTTGGATTGTTCTCTGATTCCCTTCCTCATCCAGGAAAGTGAATTCCTTGATATGACAGCCTAAGATGGCATGGTGCTAGTCCAGCCAATCCATCCCAATTAAATAGCCATAGGAACCTAAAGGTAAGACGTTCAATTCAGCCCTTGTGTTCAGTCCATTCATGCCCATTGGACATGACTTAACCAACTCAATAACTTTTCTTTTGGTTCCTACAGCCAGTTTCACTAACCAAGATTTTCCAAGCTTGCTTATTGGCAAATGAAAATTTTCCACCACTCTAGGATCTATATAACTATGACTACCTCCTGAATCAATTAAAATAGTAATGGCATGGTTGTTGAGAATACCTTCCACTTCAATCATATGTGATTGAAACTCAACTTACTTGTTTTCCAAGGCCACATAGATCCTTGGTATTCTACTGCTCATGTCCTCCACTATTTCTGCCTGCTGAACATTGTGGATAGTTTTCACTTTGTCATTTCTGTGGGGGCAATCTCTGTACCTATGATTTCCTTTACAACCCCAACATTCCATAGGTGACTGTCTTGGAATTTTCCCACCTATTTCAGCCTTCCTGGGCTATCTAAAAGATTGTTTTCCTTGAGGACTATTTCCGAAAAAGGGTGGCTTAGTTCCCTTCTTCCTCTGATCCCTCTTAAAATTCTTCTATTCCCAAGATTTTTGGAAAGTAGGATTTTCTTTTTGTTGATCATATAAGCATTTTTCTCTCCTTAAAGTTTCTTCCATAGTTTCCAGGTCATCATACTGGATCTTGTCATTGATGGAAGATGACATCCCACTTAGATACCTTTGAATCTTAATTGTCTCATCCTTGATGAAGGGAACATATTTCAACAACTCCAAGAATCATCTTTCATACTCATCAATGGACATACTTCCCAACTTGAGTTTGAAGAATTCTTTCATTTTCTTGTCATAATACCTCTTAGTTAAGTACTTCTTTTCAAAATGTCTCTTGAATTCCCTCCATGTAACATTCTTCTCTCTGACGTGTTGTACTTGCACAAGTTTCTCCCACCATATGGATGTCTTTCCTTTAAGTTGGTAAATGGAAATTATTCCCTCTGGATGAGAAGAATAGTTCTACAGTTGGAAATATTTCCTTATGCCCACCAACCATGTCTCAACATCTTCATATTTCTTGTGTTCTCCGTCAAAATTCGGAGGCTTAAGCTTGTTCATTTCTCCCTTCAGTTCATTCACTCCAAATATCCTATGCTTTCTGGTAGGAAATGGGCTTGAACTACTGTGTGCCCTCCCCTTGGAGTATCCTTGGGAGTGATGATGGTGTCTTCCAACACTCCTGGATTTCCTCTTCACATCAGGGACCTGTGACTTCCTGATTTACTGGAGTCACTCTTCTTATCCAATTTTATTTATATCCTTTCTAGTCTTCGCATCAACTTTAGGTTGAATTATCCATGTTTATCCCTAGCTTTCATGAGATTTATGTTATCTTCTCGGCGAGTCTGGGCATATTTCTGTAATCGTTCAATTTTTTTCATCATTTTCCCTTCCCTATCTATCTCTTCTTCATGTCCATTGGAGTTCAACCCCTCCACTCCCAAATGGACTTCCATTCCTTTTACTTCATTCTCAGAACTGGAAGCATTCCGAGCCTCCTCCATTTCTCTGTACTCTGCGGCAATTCGATTTGGTTATGACACTCGTTAAACTCTGCAAACACAATGTGTATTCAATCGAAGTTTGTCAGGCCATCAGTCCTTAACAATTCCCACAATATTCACAAACCAATATGATTCAAGAAAGCTTTCAAATTCCATTTCTTTCTGAGCTCTGTTGTGCTATAATTTTTGGGCACTATCCCCTTTCTCTCAATCCCCAACTAACACGATCACGACCATGACCAAGAACTAATTCTATAGGTGCTTACTTGGACTTCAGATCTTCGGGACTTTGGGCCTTGGCAGCTTCGGGAAATCGGAGGATTTCCCATCTGCATATCCCCCAACTGTTAATCTTCGAACACTCCCATGTCACCTTTGTTGATGTCATTACGTCACATCACTTAATGATTTTCCAATTGTGGGGGAATGCAATGATGATTTGGAGTAACCTGCCTTTCATCCTGCAATTCTTCTAACGCTGACACGTAACCCCTCGGTGAAACCATGGTTTGGATTGCGAGACCGCCTTGGGAAATTAACTCTTGGGCAACTTGGGTCCTCGCAATGCCTTTTGGCCATCGATCTTGATGTATCATGATCAACGCCACTGTGATTCCTCCAAAATTTAACTACGTTACATAACCTCGTGCCCCACTAACCCTGCTCATACAGAATGCCACGTGGAAAAATACTAGCAGCTGACACATGGCCCAGTCAGATGAGTGACACGCATCACGTTCCAAATTCCATTTCAATCTTCCATGGTCTTGAAACCCATTGACACGTGGCACACAACCCATGTGTCCATGTCAATCCAAGTGACTTCATCATGCCACATTACTCCAGAGTTTCATACTTCAAAAGTTTTTACATTTGCTTCCTTCCATTTTCCCAATTTTCAAACTTCCAAACTTCTTTAACCTCCATCTCCACATAGTACAACTGTCACCAACTAAAGCGGTGGCATGTGGCATGTTTAGGAAGGTCCATGTCACCCTGGTGATGTCATCCATCCCTACCACATTTTCTCCTTTTTTCTTCGGAACTTCGAGTTTCAGAAGTTTGTGCATCATCACATCCCACTTCTCCCGATTTTTGAACTCCGAAAGGCTTACAAGATAACCCTCTTGCACCTTTTCCAGATCTGATGGTCGTAAAGGATTTCCCTTCCTTCCAAATAGATCCTACGGTCCCAACACCACCAATGCTTTGATCTCTTTCTATGTGGCCAAATACCACGTCTGTCATGGTTTTATAATACCTCTATCCCTCCCAAGATTCATAACACGACCAAAGTAATCTCTTGGCACTCAAGAAAATTCTAAGGTTCAAAATTGGTTCCTCCAGACACAATTTCCACTTGAAACATTGGGTCCAATGACCACTTATCCAACCCATCCAGGCTCAACATTGAAACCTTGGCTCTAAACTCGAATTTTGTCTACTTCAACAATAATTCTTTCCAAAACTTTTGCTTCAATTTCCACTAACATGGCCCATTCAGGCTCGGTGTTGAAACCATGGCTCTGATACCAATTTGTAAAGTCCCTCGGCCATCAACACCACTGCCGGGAATGCTACCCAAAACCTTGTCTTCTACAAACTAGCTTTGATACCAATTTGTAACGTCCCCAACCACCAACATGTCGGGCAATGCGACTGCGAAACACACACACACACACACACACACACACACACATATAACATGCCTATTTAAGGAATTTAAAACAATTAACACAGAGTTACTGCTATCATACAGACTTGAATGGAATTAAAAACAATCCATACACAACCAACTGCGTGTAGACCTTCCACGAACCTCCCAGCTTTAGACTATGTTGCTCATCACTCTCAGCAGTAGGTCACCCCCGAGTTGGGACTAAACTCCATCGGGCAAGGGAATTCTAGGCTTGGCAAGGAAAACAAGGAAGTTGCAGAAAACAATAGGAAGGATCTTTTATCCTAGGAGCCACTTACGCCCACAACCCACAGACCCTCATTCCCCACATGCCTGCTCCACCCCAGAAGGGTACACCTTCACTAATACAATTCCATCGGCTAGTACACCTCCCTTACCTTGGGCTTCAACAAAAGGTTGGACTAGAAGTCTCAAAGTACTGTAGTTGCTACGGGACTCCCTTCCAGGAGAACTCACTTCCCAACAAACTCTCTCACCTGAGAGAGTTGCTCACAAGCTTGACAACCTGCTTCTTCAATTCATATCCTAAGAAATACTGCAACAACATTCATCTAACATACGGGTGACGACAGCAACAGGAAAGGATTATGGACACCGAAAATGGCAACAACTTAACGCTAAGACACAACACGGTTCACGTGAATACAAATACATTCGGATTTACAGGAGACACATGGGATAACTCTAGTACCACCGCAGGATTCCAAAGGTGTGTACTAGATACAAAGGTCGATGATGAAGGAGAACTGGTTCAATGCGTGAATCCCTGGTCATGAGGAAACCCGAAATTGGTCCAGACGCAAGGATGGGAAACAACCCTTGAGTGGAAAGTGAACAAACTCAGCTATGCAAGTGTGGATAAACTGGGTTCACGGAATCACATAGGTCAACTTCCCTTTATGGTTTTCAGAGATGCGTGGTTATGCAGAGCTCCAACGTAGAGGAAAAATGAGATTGATGGAGGATGGGGAATGGAAAGAAAACCCCCAGCATGGTTTGACTCTTGGGTTTTAATTGCATGAGTCCAGGTCGACACCTGTCTCCCTGGAGTTGCATGCACTCCATTTAGCATATGTTCCCTTTCTAGGAACTTAGGACAACACTGATCAATTTTCCACCTTAGCCTTTAGGAAATAATAATAAAATATTATCCCCTTAGAGGTAATCCCCCCTAGCTTAGACCCTAGGCCCAAATACTTAGCCCCCTCCCTTACCCTACCTAGTGGAGCTTAGTCCCCCATCATTATTTCTTTGTGGTTGGTCTACATGCAGCGATGTTTATATTTTATTAATGATCTTCATAAGTACATATACAAAATCAGGCTCAAGGCCTTAAGCATCTAGGCTCTCCGGTCTAATAAACATATAAGTCTTCATCTTATAAACACTTGGCTCACCAGCCTATAAACATAATTACAATTCAACAATATAACTGGGTCTCTTCCTTGGGGTATTACAATTTCCTCATCCAAGAAGCAAGAAGATACTACACTGTCAGTTGAGTCCTCATAGGATCCCATAGGACTTAGTATCTTTGATAAATATAAAATGATCAAATAGAGAAATGAACTTCTAACCAGTAGCACATATACCCAGTTATGGAAGCAGACTTCCATAGCTCAGCACAAATTTTTGTCTTCCTTCAACATAGAATAGGGAAGAATGCACATGGAATTCTTATACGCGAAGGTCCCTCACCCCAAGACTATTTCTGATTACAAGAAAGCTTCATTCGAGTTTGATGTGAAAGAGATCCATCTAGCAGATCAAATGGATATGCATAGGAAAACTGGGGAGATGGTTTTCTCCACCCTTACAAACACTTCACTAACTTCCTCGAAGTTGCAGGTATCTTTGAACAATGTCCAATCCCAACTAAAGATAGAAAATATATCATCCTTAGACAAGGATAATAAGATCAAATCCCTAGAGGAGTTGGTACTAAATATTGGCTATGATCTATCCAATGTCAAAGCATCCAAGGAACTACTGAAGAAGAAAAATG
>ML778144.1:292454-320262 GCA_009831015.1 Picea engelmannii | reverse complement strand
GAGGAGCAGTTCTCTCCTAAGGCCAACTTGTAAGACTTCTTTCCTTGGGTTATACACAATGTCGAACTCAGAAATCAGGTTTGTAATTTCAGAAACTAATGGAGGCTGTCACCCTTCAGGTTTTCTGTTTCAATTTCAGATTTATGAAAACATGAAGATTCAGAAAAATAGGCTTAACAGAAGATGGTCTAGATACAAATAAGAAATAGTACCTCTTGAAATCCCTGAGGTAGATAATCCGCAGATCTGAAAATCTGTTTCTGTAAGGCTCGTCTCCTTCTGATGATCTTTTTTGGATTTGTCACAGGTCTTCAATGGAGTCACCACTGAATTCGTTTTTCATGGAGTCACCAGATAGATGATTACAACCAAAAGATGTCCAGGCTTTGTCTATCATCAAAGTTGGATCTTTTCGTCTCCCAAGGAAGCTGAGCTTCAATCTCCTGTCCCCGGCAACGGCCCCAATTTGTTATCACTCCAAGAAACTCCTTAGGGTTGTAAGCTAAGAATGCCTGGTAACTTAGAAATAATGGTTTTTTGGTATTTTATAGGTGGATCAATGAGATAACAAATCATAACTTGAGTACTCAGACCATAAATGGGTAATCAAATGAGCAGAGCTCTCATAAAACAATAATCAGATGGCAAGCTTAAATGGATGAGAATACAGAGTTGCTAAACCAAATACAACATGTAGGGTTTATAAAACTGTGTAAAACAATCTTAAGTAAACTATGAGTTGACTGGTGAGATGACAGTCACTGCAGCTAAAACAGTTTAATTAAAACAGAGGAAGACAGGTGATAAAATTTGATATTGTAGCAGAGAGAAATCTATCTTTTTGCATTAGCATCAAAAAAGTKTGTTTACAATCATAGTATAACAAGTATCTAAAATTGAACCTCTACTTAGACTGAATTCCCAGGCTTTATAGCCTTTACAATGTACAGATCAGATCCTATGAAAAGGGATCTAGGATACTAAAAATAACATAGCATAAAACTAATTGTAAACTCTAAAGAACAGATCCTTTATTAAAGGAAATCAAACCATATCTAAACTGAAGTCTTCGACAGCTACAAGAGTATTCGACATCCTTCAATGTGATGACAAGGCAGAAAATCTTCAAAGGCTGAAAGATAAAGCCAAAAATGCCACCTGGAAAAACATGTCATTCTTTGCTATAAATAAGTAACAAACTTCATCTTGCTGGCACCTCAAAATGTGGTTGAAATCTGATGATGTGTAGCTTAGCCTCCCAAGGCTCTCTGGTTTGATAATCTGATAATGAAATTCGAATTATGTGATATGGCTCCCAAAACCCTGAAATTATGTCTCTTTTAAAGATGGTAAATGACATTTGTACACCTTTTCTTCTCTTCATTTTCCAAAAGTGGTTGATTAGATAGATTTGATAATTCATTAATAAAGCCTTAAAAGAGGTTTCAATTCATTCTCATGCAAAAATTTACAATCTGGGTGAAAACCGTAACATTCTAGCCGTGACAAGCTTTCACCAGCTTATTTTCCGACAAATCCGCTCCTAAGCTGGTGAAAGGCGGCGCTTTCACCAGCTAACTAGCAAAATTTTCGGCGAATTAGCTGGTGAAAAGAGAAGATTTTTCAAAATCAAATTTCTCGGTCATAGAAAATCCATTTTTCATGCCTGAATAGTCGATCGACATCTAGAAATCCTAATATTTCCAGTGGTGTTTTCAAATATTCATTTGGAGCTCGGGAAGGGATTGAAAAGTTCCCTTCAATTTTAAGCATCATTCTTTCAAAAATGCTAGTGCATTTTTTATCGCTAACAGGAAGGACAGACTGTCCAATTCTTTTCTCAACAAAGAGCCATTGCATCTTCTTGCCATTCGCAATTCAAAACCCCAAATGATTCTGCACACCAAACACTGCGATATTCTATTTGGGCCGAGGTCTTGCACTGGTGAAAATACTTTGTTCTGTTTTCCAACATTGAAAACTTACCATACAATTGTGGGTGATGTGTGTTGGGGAAATGATGTGGCGATTTGATGTCACCAGCCATGTGGTATTGTTCCTGTACCTGGGATGATGGGTTCAAATTTTCCATTTCCGACGCCATGATTGTGAAGCATGCGTTACTGAACAAGATCCGCTTTGCAATCCGATTTAGACGTGCAACTCAAGTTTCCCTGATTGTCCGCTTTCACCAGCACATCATTCTTGATTGCATGACGTGGGCTGAACATATCATCATTAGATTTTTTACAACGTGGATAAAATGCACGTGATCTCCGCTTTCACCAGCGCACAACCTGTGAGAAATGCTCCTTAGCTGTTGAAAGTCACCACTTTCACCAGCGCACACCCCGTGAGAAACGCTCTTTGGATGTTTGAAAATCCCCGCTTTCACCAACTAACGACCTGTGAGAAATGCTCCTTAGCTATTGAAAGTCGCCACTTTCACCAGCTAACCATCATCTTTTAAGCACGCATTAGCAATAGCCATGCTATCAACCACAAAATGCAACCATGGTGATGGATTCATTTTGGGAGCTAACAGTTCTCACTGGTAATAGTATTATTCAAGTCAATCTCAATCTTTATCTTGGGAATGATTACCTCAGGATTCTCAAGCTTAGCCTTGGGTTTACTAGATGATGTCTCTGCAGAATAAATTTTTTAGAATTTTCTTTAGGAGTTACTTCTTCAATTGGAATCTTAGCATTAACTTGTGTAACCTTGGGTTGATATATTTTACCTACTGATGCAACAGTTGATTTGAGGTATCCCTTTGGTTTTAAAAACTTTCTGGGATCTGACACTGGTGTGGTCTACTTATCGTCTGGATTTTTTCTGGTATTCTTTCAACCAAATGTCAGTTTTATCTATGGTGGATTCACCAAGTGAAAGATAAAATAAGCCTTACTTATGTATTCAATCGTTGTTCACCATCAAAGATAGAAATTTACCTTGTCGTTTTCCCAGGGAAAAATAACTTTCTTTCTCCGTCCCCGACAGCGGTGCCAAAAAGATGTTGTTCCTGAGATTAAACTTAAGGCTCAAAGAGTAATGTCGGGCATCATGAAATTTTAAAGAGAGTGTTTTAAAGAGTGATTTTTCTACCTTAGTTATATGAGAAAATTTGCTTAAATGAAATTAACAATATGGAAACAGAGAGGTCGTATTTCGTGTCTGAGTCAAAACTGTAGTATCGAATGGTGTGAGAGAAAAATACAAAACTATTAAACAAAGCAAGGCATCAATAGCTGAAGAGTCTCACCTTGTTGTAGTAGAAGAAAATAGATAGTGCACCCTTGAGAAAAGTATAAGGTTTAGTAATCCACACAACTTGCAGGTCTTGTTTTACTCACAATAAAAATAGAGGAAAAACTACTTACTTAATGAATTACTGATATGATAAGATTACAATAGTCATGATACCAAATTGCAATTAAACATTTATTAGGGAATTCATAAGGAAATGTTGAGATATGGAAAAACAGAAGAAACACATAACCCAAACTGAACAAAATTTGGAATCTTTGTCTGCACTTGTATTAATACTCAATAAGGAGAGTTTTCTCTATTACATATGGCAAGAGGCAACCCTTGATATATATTGAATCTATGTATTTATACAAAAATGTCACAACTCAAAATGGTTGGACTTCTTATAATTAAAAATAGAAAATATTTGAAATAAGAAAACAGTGCATAGAGAATGATCAATTTCGCTGGAAATCTCTTCTATCTCTTTGTTTCCTGGTAGAAACGCTTCATTTCCTCATTCCTTTAGGCCAGACACATCTATCGTCTTATCTTCTTGATAATTCGGCACAACGTCCTGGTCATTGTATCTTTGTTTCCATCTGTCCCTTTAGCTATATTTAGTAATGCAATGACACTTTCTTACTTGCTTCCCACTATGTTTGATTTTACATGCTTAATGTATTGGTTGCATATAATTAAAAATTCCACCACCAACCTTGATGGCTCAATCGTTTCATTCACCTCAAATGTGTATAATTTCCTTTCTACTTGAGGCATCCTTTCTTGGATTCTTCTCACTTCTTGAGCTAAGGCCTAAAACTATGAACTTGGTTTTACTAGCCATTTAATTATTTTAAGAAGGTCAATCTGGCTTATTTCCTGAATGGCTGCCATATTTTCCTCTTTGCTCTTTCTAGAGTTTTGCTAGTTCATTTCAATATCGATTTTTCCCAAGGCCTCTACGATACTGCTTCCCTCAAAATCAATGAGTCTCGTGGATAAATATGATAACACTTCTTGGCAAGAGTCCTTTACCTGTCTGGCTAATTTCTTTCTCTATTCCAAATTTGTTTCCCACACCTTCAAGCCATATCACCTCTTATTTGTTCAGAAGAGGAAAATCAAGGAACATCAGGGATATTATCTTTCTGTGCCAAGATGATGGTGTCTTGAAACTTAGCTTGGGCTAAGTGAGCTTCTCTTTCCTTGATATGGACATACTTCAGAGAAAGGTCTACTTCCTGATAGCACTTTTGGATGGCATCAACCTTCATAAAAGGATCCTTCGGGGCCATTTCTAGTTTCTCATTAATTTCCAATGCTTGAATTCGGAAGGCTGAGATATCTACTAATGTACTTTCAATCAGGTCTAATCTCGCTTGCAATTTCCTTATTACCTCATCACGTCGAGTGACCAATCCTTTGTTGGCCTGTGAATTTTGATGGAGCTCCTCAAGGTTAGCCCACAACTCTTGGATTTGATGCCGGTCATAAGCTCTCATTTGTTCAAAGTCTTGGCTCATGTTATTCTTTACAGACTGTTCCATGGCCATCATTTGATCTTACATCTACCCCACGAATAAGTTTTTATGTCTTAGCTGTTCTGCCAAATTCTCTACAGACCATTGTTTTGCAGTGGCAAAGGAACCTAATGACCCTACAACTTCCTTCACGAATTCTAAATCATCGCAATCATGTCCATCATACAACATCCTCTTCCTTTTGGTTACTACCCCATCCTTCTTTTGTGTTTCTCGTTTGATGATGGCCCTTCATTTCTTGCTGAAGAAAAAGTTTGAAGGAGGCATTTCTTCAGGAAAGATTGGGGTAAGATCACCCACATAAATGACTTCGGAACTAGGATTCCAGAAACTATATTGTAGAGGGGTCAATGAGGTAATATGAGTACCAATCTCTGTAGATGGTTGTTGCCCTACTGTGTTGGAAGAGGGTGTAGATGGTGTCTAAATAGATGCATCCTGCCCTTGTTTCAAGAAGGCTTCGAGTTGAGTCGTTGCCTAAAGGCCTAGTGGAATTGATAATGAAGCTTCTAATCCCTGAGTCAAAACCTCAGATATCTTTTGGGTTTCCTCAATATCATGTTTACCAGAGTTCCCTAGTTCAAAACCTAGAGGTGTAGATTTATGTGCAGGAGAAGCGGCTATCGATTCTCCTTGTAGTATTTTCAAAAAATTGTTCCTCTTGTGTCTTTAGAAACTAAGGAAACTTGCATGTTGATCCAGGGACAAGGTTTGGAATATGTTTGGTACCTCATTGTAAGACCTCACTCCCCTGAATATTTCATCATGTGGAGAGTTTTCATGCACATATATTTTCATGTTGTATTGGGTCAGGTGGTTCTCCACGATTTTGTGTGGGTCGTGCCTTTTAAATTCGATGTCAACCAATTTGACATCCTCTAAAGCTGTAGCCTCAACTTTGGAATGACGAAAGTATAATAGTGAAAACATACCAACCTAGATAGGGAAGGTAGGCCATACCTTTTTTCGGGTTTCCTTCAGCTCCTTGTTGATGCCCCCCATTACTATTTGATAAGTTACCTCTTGTCATACAAGTCGGTTTGGTAAAAATATAGGGAGAGCATGGGGAGGGACTGAGCATCCGAAAACCCTGATATAAGAGAAGTTTTCTTCAATGAACCAATCTGCTAGTTTTCCCATATTTCCCATGATTTTGTCTAAAATCCGAGGGTGTGAGAAACCATATAGGGCTATATGGACAGGGACCACTACAATGTGACATATTTCGTAAAATAAATATTTTTCTTTTTCCTCCCACAACTTGGAATGATAAAAGTGAATAGGCTCTGCACTAGTCGGAGTCTAGTTCCAATTCATCAACGTGAAAGGAGTGAGGAAATAGATGTCATCCATGACATACACAAACATATAGAAAGGGGCAGGCTGCCCCTTTGATTTTTCCATTCTGTATTTAGTAATTTCCTTGGTCAATTTGTCTGATAAAATTTTGGCCGAATTAAAAGTGTATCCCTTGGCCACCTCATGCATAATCACTACCCACTCCATAGAGAAATGAGTAGGACTCTTCTTCCTGAACATTCTACAAAGCATCATAGCTAGATAAATCATGTGAGTGTCCAACGATGTTGTGGTGTACATGCCATGAGAGTCGGCCATGAACTTCTTTAGGTGCCCCCACTAGGACTTGATTATATAAGAATAACTCTTGTCATATTGTATGCATTCTTGTTGCTCAAACTCTAACATAAATGCAGTATTGTAATTATATTTAGTCTTGGGAGATAGCTTATACATTACTTGGAGCTTTTCTAGTTGGAAAGAACCAATAGAAACCTTTTGATGGTTGAAAATGATTATGGTTTGGACATCGAT
Source organism: Picea engelmannii (assembly GCA_009831015.1). Lineage (NCBI taxonomy): Eukaryota > Viridiplantae > Streptophyta > Pinopsida > Pinales > Pinaceae > Picea > Picea engelmannii. The sequence continues at coordinate 313,633 of ML778144.1, read as the reverse complement.
GTTTTCCAGGGCCCAACTTATCTTGTCATTATACGACATGAGTCTCGGTCGCGCAGCTATCTTGTGTAGCTATGACTGGGCTATATATCTATGTTTATCTTCGTGAGTATCATCTACTTAATCATCAAAATCTTCTGGGTAGTTTATAATCTCATGTTCCAGAACCTCGAACGCCTGTGTCCAAGATTTAACAGAGTCTATAGCTCGCGGTGTAGTGTCTGACAGAACGTCCACATTCGGATTTGAACCCTCACTAGCCACATCAATCTTCTTCATCATCTTTTTTGGTGCCATGATATCGAGAGAACAGAACAAGGTTACCTATTGCAAAGGAATTGCGTGAGCTCCTTAATCAAATAAAACTTGCTTCTTTGCGGAAGGTGAAAATGAAATTCAAAATCAAAGTATTTTTATTCACATCGGATGCATTAATTCTAGTATAGCTTTACTGACAGAAAATCTATTAACTTTAATGGAAAATTCTACCTGGTGATCCTCAATCTACGTTAAAAATCATTACCGTTGATTATTCATAAATGACATTAATATTTGATGGTTCGTGTTCGAAAAATTTAGATGAAACAGAGTGAGAATTATCTGAATATCGAATCTGTGAAGGTTAATCCCTGGATAATCGTTTTTAACACTTTAATTAATCATGTTTAAAAAGTGCGTTAATTTCGAGTGTCTCGGAAGTTCGGAATTCAAGAAATTTAAATTAATCTTGAGGGGAAATCCCCGAAACCCGAAAATGTGAAGTGATTAATTATCCGATAATCAATTTTAAGATTTAATTAATCATATTTAACTTTAAGTGTTTTGGAGATTCGGACTTCAGAGACTTTGGGATACGATGAAGGGTACACGTCTGAACCCCGAAGTGCAGAGTTATTAACTATATCTTGACCATGATTAATTTAATTAATTAAAGTTTAATACTTCATCATTTTAGTGCTTCGTTGATTTGTGAATTAGTTCTTTGTTATATTTCTGAAGGATTATTTCCCGTAGTGACGTGTCGCAGATGATGTCATTCTAGATGACGTGTCGAGAAAAGGGTGGTTCCACATGTTACTTGTAATCGTATGAATCATCAAACAAAAATTTCATAAATGGGTGGCATGTGTCAACTCAGGGAAGACTCAAAAGATACACGTGTATTACGACTTGTGTCCTCTAAATTTTTAGGAAAAGTTATGAATGGACACTTTCGGGTTTCGGGGCTTTTATCGTTAAGACTTTTCGAAACGCCCAGAGCGCAAAGCTTCGAAGCGACCTTTAGTGATTTACTTCTTTAACAATTAGGTGACTCCAAAACTCTTGGGAAAATAGGATCGTTCGATCAAACAGGGAAACTTCATCAACGATGGATATCAAGCACACCTTATTATTAATTAACCAGAAATGAATTTGATTTAAAATTCGAAAGTTATTTTCTGAGTTATCGTTTTTGGGGAAAGATTATATTTGTCATGAAGTGGATAACGTAAATCTCAAAAGTTCAAGATTATATGTGTTCCAACACCCTCGCTATTGACAGTGGGAATACATCAATGTCCTATAATCGATAGATTCTACAAGTGTTTGATGACAACTCATTTATTCACACTCTCTAGAATGTACAAGGTACCTTGATTCCCATTATCATTATCAGTGGGTTGTCTCGTGTTTGTTAATGGTATACATCAATGATCGTTAATCAAATGGTATCTCACTATGTTCAACTTCAACACATCTATTCACATGGTGTAGACTCGTACCATCAGTGGTTTGATTTGAAGACCTCGGGTTGTAGTAGCATCACTTCCTTTATGTTGTTTCTCGAGTTGCATTGGACAATACCACGCCCTCTCTATGACATTGGTACTTGTGGGGGATTTTTTGTTCAACTCTTGTTTCCAGTTATCCTCCTATGATTCTGAGACATAGATCCATTGTGTATCTCTTTTGTGGCTATGATCTCTTTTGACATGGATACACTGTGTACTCATTTTCATGGACATGATCATTTCTTCTATGTATATATATTTCATGGATTTGCAGTGTAATTGATTTGGCGTTCATTATTTTTTCACTCCTGAGCATGGGTATTCCCACCTCAGGAAGAGAGTACTCTTACTTGTTTTATATTGTAGGTTACTTTCTTAGACTGGTGTTCAACGACCTCTACCTGGGCCCATTGCATCCTCACCTCCTAAAATTTATAATGTATTTCAGCCATCTATTTCTCTTCCAAGATCACACATTAGGTGGCATTTGTTATAGTGTCAATTTCCACCTTATATGCATTGATGCTTTGTTGGCCATACCCTTTCCCTACTTGCAGATTCAGTTCCCCTTTTCCTCCTCTGAAATCATTAAAAAAAAAACATTTTTTGACATGTGCGTGCCCTATCAGCTATATAGAGTGCGTACATATGCATGTTTCTCCATTGCAAGGCACATACACATATTTTTGGCTCGCAAAAATAATAAGTACATATTTTTTACAAGCTCTTGACCCTCTATTTCTTGTTTACAATTGTCTACAACTACTCCAACCACTTGGAGAGAGTACAAAAAGAGCCAAGAGGTATAGGAGAGATCATCATATCTTGAAGCATCATTATACCGGTCAATTCCTACCAGATTCTACAAGCCCTTATCCTAAGTCTGTGAACATTCCCTTCAGACTTGGAAACCATTATTTCCAGTAGTATTCACTCTTTTCATCTTATCAGAAAGAAGCCATATTTCTTTCTTGGACTCGCTTGAGTGAAGAACCAGGACGTGCAGTTAATCTTCACTAGCTCGGTGGAGGAATTTGGATGTCGGTTATGGAGCAGTGTTGTATTAGATACAGGTCGTAGAATTCCTCATTTTTTTTATTTAATAAAGAGATATATTTCCCATATATTTCTATGTTTTATTGAATGATTGTCTCATTTGAATATTCAATGATCTAGAATGCTAATTGATTTTATTTCAAATGTTATATTTTTAAAGTTAATTATTCCCATAACTACCTCTCTTGTAGTTATATTTATTTGTATGTGAAAATAATTGGAGAAAGGATTGGAGCATTGGAGAGAAGTTTCAAGCATGGTATTGACATCAAACATAGGATACAGGTTTGTTTCCTCTCTCCTAAGCAAGAATTAACTAGTTAGTTACTTTATGTTTAACGTCCTTTTCTAGATTGGGATTAATATTTAATTTCATCACTCTATTGTGGCTCTGACCCAAATCCATAGGAGAAATATATACATTATAGTTGAAAATTTGTGTTTGGCCTTCTCCCTCTCTTGCTCCAAAATAATTAATATATCAATCATTTTTTGAAGGACAAAAGAAGGTTGACCCCTCAAATCCTAAGACAATTATAAGGAGGAAAATAAAATATTTGTTGGAAAAATTGTTTATTACTCTTACATCAAATAGTAAGGAGAGGTACACAATGCCTCTGAAGTAACTCTATCTGCCCAAAGAGTATTGGGAAAAGAGTTGTGCCAATCTTGATGGTTTTCCATTACTATTTTTTTTTTAATTTGAATTAGATTTTTAATATTTGACTCATCTACTCCATTACCTTGAGGATAGTAATTAGCTAAATAGCTCAAAATGATCACCTTATCCAATGCAAATCTAGACAATAAAGTTGAAGAAAAATATATCAAACACAATAATGGAAGGAATACCAAACCTGGTGATGAAGTGTTGTTCTACAAATTGAATGACTACTTTCTCATTTACCTATGTTAAAGTGAAAACTTCATACTATTAAGCCCTAGACAAATCCCTGTGTAAAGCCCTAGATAGTTAGTTATATTTCTATTTTTATATTAGTGTTGTCGGATGGACCCTATAATTGTAATTGTACCTTTTCACACACGCACACACACACACACTAAGGAGACCTGCTTTTAGAATCATCTCATCCCATTCTTGTAAATTTGTTCTATTGTAAAAGGAGGTTGCTCTAAGAGGCTTATCTTTCATTCTTATATCTATTTCTCAAGGCGTGTGTCTTTTTATCTTTATATTTTCAATCTATTTTGGTATTTTTTTCCTAACATTTGGTATCAGAGACTACGATCCTAGGGTTTTTCTCCTTCAATCAAGACATATTGGAATTTTTTTATAACGTTTTTTTTCGGAAAGTTCCATACATCAAAAGTTTTAGCAGATTGAGGAGAAACATTAGGGTATAGGAGGTCAAAATTTCAAGTTCTTGTTGGTTATAATTTCTGAGATATAACTTATGGAAGATAGAGTTTGTGACTAAATATGAAATCAGTTTTAAATGAGTCATCTTGGAATTTTCTCTATAACTCTTTATCTAGGAAGTTTCAGACAGTGAAATTTTTTGGCATGGGGAGAACTATTAGAATACAAGTGGTCAAAATTTTAGGTACTATTTCACTATAATTTCATAGATATAGTCTATGGAAAACATGGTTTGTGACTAATCCTGAAACCAATTTTAAAAGAGTCATTTTGGCATTTTCACTATAACGTTTTTCAATGAAGTTTGAGACTCTGAAATTTTTAGAATGCTAAGGATACATAGCTAATTACATGTGGAAGTTTTTAAAGATTTTGACTCATTATTATTTATGAGATATATCTTGTGGAAGTTAGGGTTTTTGGCTAGTTCTGAACTTAGTCTTGAACAAGTTGTTTTGGTATTTTTTATATAACTTTTTTCAGTGAAGTTTTAGACTATGAAATTTTTAGGAGTTTAAGAAGTCATATAATAGTATTACAAGCCAAATTTTCAAAATTAGAAGGGCTCAAATTTCAGATATATATCAGGAGAAAGTCCAATTATCCATCCATTCTCCAAATTAGGGTTTAAAAGATATGTAACTTACAATTGGCATAAATTTTGATTGGAAGATATATTTTTGGTGATTCAGAATTTGTGATAGATAGGAAAAAGAAGAGTATTATTATTTTTTCACATGGCTCCAAAGGGAGCTCCAAAATTTTCTTCACCAACTAAACCTCCAAAGAGATCAACCATGACTAAGAAGAAAAATAAGAGATTTTTTACCAAATGGAATAGTTGGAAAAGAAGATGAATGAAAATAGGGAACAAATGGTAAAGAAGATGGAAAAGAAGATGGATGAAAATAGGGAAGAAATGGAAATGAACATGAATGAAAATATGGAATATTTGGAAAATTCTATGTCTGTCATCTTCTTACATATCCTAGATGAGAGACTCCCTAAAGGAGATATCAAGACATAAGGAAATCATGAAAATGTGGAGGAAATAAAGATTGAATCATAGAATCATGATTATTATCATCTCTAGATCCACATCATTGGGGGTTCAATGTGACACCAAGGAAATACTTAATTCCCAAGATTTAAATGAAGAAGTTTGATGACAAATATCCTATAACATGGATATTCCAGTTGGATCAATTCTTTGATCTACACTAAGTGCCAACCTTACAAAAGGTAACTCTTTCATCCTTGTATTTAGAAAATGATCAATTGGTATGGTATCAATGGATTTATGAAAGAAAAAAGGATTATATTGTCTCTTGGCCCATTTTTATGGATGAATTGATAGCATTTTATGGGGATATTAAGAACAATACATTGACAATTGACAAATCTTCGACAAAGAGGTCCAATTACATAACAATTTTAGCAATTCCAAAAACTAAGTCTCAGGGTAAAGAACATCTCAAAGGATAATTTTTTGGATCTCTTTATGGGAACTTTAAAGGAGATCATCCAACATGACGTGCATCTCTTGGAACCTAAATCCCTGGAGCATGATTTTATTCTAGCAAGGAAAGTTGAAAGTAAAAATATGGCTACTAGAAGAGTGGTCACTAAAAACTATAGAGAGCACCATGTTTCCTCTCCTAACCTCACTCAACCAATAATATTGATATCCTAGCAAATTGGTGAAAGAAGAGAAAAGGGACCATGTTTCAATTCTAACAGTAAGTACAGTAAGGGGCATAAATGCAGTGAGAATAAATCATTCTGCATAGAATGTGAAGAGGAAGAAGATCAAGAATTGGAACCATCACAAGATCTAGAGCTAGAAGAGACTACTACAACAATATCTTGTCTTGCATTGGTCGACAAAAATATTCCACAAACTCTCAAGATAGAAGAATATATCAAAAATAAAAAGGTAACATTGTTGATTTATTATGGTAGTACAGATAACTTCATCAATTACAAATTAGAAAAAATTCTATATTGCTTTGTATTTCTAGCGCCATAGTTTCAAGTAATGATTGCAGATGGAGGTACCATAAATTGTTCAGTGAAGTGCCATAGTATTAAGCTCAATATGGGGGAGTATTTCTCAGACAGTCCCATGATTTCAATCCAAATGGGTGATGATGTTGTTTTATTAGGATTCCAATGGTTATAATCATTACGAACAATAGCCCCTAGTTTTCAAGACATTTTCATGATATTTTCCTCAAAAGGAAAGGAAATTGATCTTAGAGGTATCCAAGGGAAACCCTCTAAAGTGATAAGCTCTAACAACATGACAAAATTACTGAAATAGGGACACCATGGCGTAATTGCACAATTGTGCTCTCTAGATGTTCATATATATATATATATATATATCCTCGGCTCTAGAGGATCTCCAAAAAGTTATCAATAATCATTCCAAGGTATTTGGAGAGATTCCTAAGGGTCTTCCACCTACTCAATATCATGACCATGCTATTCATTTGCAGCCAAAATGTTTACCACCTAACCTTAGGCCTTATAGGTATCCATATACACAAAAGACTGAGATTGAGGGTATGATTCAAGAAATGTTAGAGGTTGAAATCATTCAACCTAACCAATGGCAATGTACTTTCTCTTCACTAATGTTTATGGTTACAAAAAAGGATGGTTCATGGTGTATGTGACCAGATTATAGACAAATCAACAAAATGACCATCAAAGATAAGTTCCCTATTCCTGTGATTGATGAATTGCAAGGAGAAATTTTCTTTACTAAGTTGGATATATGTTCAGGATATCATCAAATCATAATGAGGCAAGAAGAAATTCCCAAAACATCCTTTTGAACACTTGAAGGTCATTATGAAATTTTGGTTATGCCATTTGAACTTATTAATGCACCTTCAACATTTCAAAGCTTGATGGATTGTGTTTTTAAACCCTTCCTTAGAAAATTTGTGTTAGTACTTTTTGATGACATACTAATCTATAGGATATGTTGGGAAGAGCATGTACAACATATTGATAAGGTCTTAAAACTATTGGAAGAGAAAAAACTATATGCAAAGCCTTCCAAGTGTGCCTTTGGGGTTAAAGAAGTGGAGTATTTGGGTCATATTGTATCTCATGAAGATGTCAAAGTGGACCCTAACAAAATCAAAGATATGATGGAATGAACAATCCCAAAAACCTTGAAGAAACTTAGAGGATTCTTAGGATTGATGGGATATTACTACAAGTTTGATTACAATTATGGTCAAATAGTAGCACCTCTAACAACATTATTAAATGAGGAAGCATTTTCCTGGACCAAAGAAGCAACCAAAGCTTTTGAAAAACTTGAGGTTCTGTATGACTCTTGTCTTGGCCACACATGACTTCACAAAAACCTTTAATGTGGAGTGTGATGCCTCAGGCCATGGCATTGGTGCAATTTTAATGCAAGAAGGATGGTCTGTTTCTTTTGAAAGAAACCAACTTAAAGGAAAGAACTTACTCAAACCCATTTATGAAAAATAAATGTTGTCCATATTACATGTAGTTAAGAAATGGTTCCCTTACCTAATAGTAATATACTTCAAGGTAAAAATAAATCATGATAGTTTGAAGTACTTTTTGGAGTAACAATTATCTTAACAAGAGAAACAAAAATGGGTTACAAAGATTCTAGGTTATGAATTTGAAATTATCTACAAAAATGGAAAACATAATATGGTGGTGGATGTGCTTTCAAGGAAAGAAGAATAAACAAAGGGTTTGTTATATGTGATTTCTATTCTTCAACCTAATTGGGTGGAAGAAGTAAGAATATAATGGAAGCAAGATTAGAAGGTGTGCAATATAATTTAACAACTACAAGAGGACCCAAATGCATTAGGAAAATTTCTTTGGAAGAATGATTTGTTGTGGTATCAAGATCATATATTTATGTAAGAATTAACAACTCAAACAGAATGTCCTTCCAGAATTGCACACTTCTCCTATAGGAGAACATTCAAGGTTCTTGAAAACATACCACAGGATCCAAAAGGATTTATTCTGGGAAGGTCTTAAAACTAATGTTCCAAATTTTGTAGTTGAATGTGTGGTATGCCAATAGAATAAGGGAGAGACAATCAAGACCCTAGGTATCCTATAACCATTAGTTATACCAAGTCAAAGTTGGAAATAAGTTTCAATGGATTTTATTACAGGTTTACCCAAATATGAAGGAAATAATGTCATCATGGTTGTAGTGGATCGAGTGATAAAGAATGTCGATTTTTTCTCTTTCTCGTCCTTTTAAATCACGTATGGTAGTGACAACATTCATGGAAACAATTCAAAATATACATCAAATCTGCAAGATTATTGTAAGTGATAGAGATCCGATTTTCACTGAAAATTTTTGAACTAAATTATTTTTTTGTTTGTGTACTCAATTGGCTCACAGTTCATTTTACCATCCTCGACCTGATGAACAAACTGAGATTGTGAATAAGTGCCTACAAGGATATGTTTGTTTCTTTGCATATGATAAACAAACACAATGGGTCAAGGAGTTTCCCTTGGCAGAATGGCTATATAACACATCCTTCCATACTTCATCAAAAATGTCCCTGTTTATGGCACTTTATGGATATCATCCTCCATCTATCACATCACCTTTGAAGGAGACTGCAAAGGTTCAAGTAGTCGAGGGCCACATATGGTACCAACAAGGGGTTCTCAAACTATTGAAGGAAAACATGGTTATAGCACAAAATAGGATGAAACAAAACACAGATCAACATCACAGTGAAAGGTAATTTGAAGTAGGGGATTGGGTTGTTGAACACTATGGAGGAAGACCTATGCAAGGAGTGCACCTGGAAAACACTTAGATAAGTGTTGCGAGAAGCCATATGAAGGCTCAGGCAAGAGTAAGGAGTGCACCAAAGGTAAAGTAATTTTTCCTTACAAGATCAGGAGGAAAATCACTACCAAGACCCATCATTCGAGTTCGCAAGAAGAATATCAAACGTCGCAGCCTTTGATACAATTTTGGTAGGAAGCCAAAGCCTAAGTGGAGGAGCCACAAAAAACTGATAGATCAGTTGTAGGAGGAGATATCTAGATCGTCAGATCAGATTCCATACATTGATAGGAGAACTGGGCAGTGAAATTACAAAGTTTTGAAGCCAAGTGGGGCAGTCCATTGTCAAGAAAGACAGGTGGCCAGAGATCTGGAAATCCATACAAATCACTCTCCAAGGGTTTTTTAGTTGAGTGGAGCGCAATATCGACGAAATTCCGAAGTTCAGAGTGGATCCTGAACGTTAATTGTCAGTAGACATGTGGCGAAAGATCAGAGAATCCAGAAGATAGAGGTTCGGAGGAATTATGTGTGGAGTAGGAGAAATATTCGCAAAGTACCGAAGAGCGAAGTAGGTCTGGACCGTTGGATCCAGAAACACACGTGGTGGAGATCCATATATTTTGAAGGAAAGGGTACTCCAGAAGAAAGAGGAGATTAGTGTGGAGGAACTCCCGAAGGCTGGAGTCCGAAGCAAACCATAGTCGTTAATCGTAGGGGAGACATGGAACGTAGATCGGGTCCTGGATAAATTTGTCGATTCAAAGATCGAGAAAAAGGGAGCGAGCTACTCACTAAAGATTTGAAGTCTGGAGTTGCAAAGAGGATTGGCCTAAGTTCATAGATCAAGGTCATGTGAAAAATAACAGGGGCTTAGCAAGAGCCTGTGGGTCTAACATGACATGCACCTAGGAGAAAACGGGGCCTGTGTAAATTTATTTGGGGCCAGTAGGGTCCCGAAGAGATAATTCGGCTCAGAGTATTAAACGATCCTAGACCAAGAGGTTATGTAGCCCTAGGAGGAAGAGGGGGGCTTGTGCCAAAGTGGTATCAGAGAGAAAAAATTTCTTGTAGACAACAGGCAAAGGGAGAAAAGATAGTCTGCCTACATCAAGTAATGTCAAAGCTTGATTTCACCTGAAGACAATAGGTGAAGGGAGACAGAGTGTGATGCTCTGTAGAGTTTGTTGCAAGGTGTGCATCAGATGGTAGATAGCCATGTGCGATGAAGGTGAAGAAAAAGAGATGGCTACTAAAGGTCATGATCATGGTTGAAGAGAAGACTGTCCATAGAAGAGAAAAGAGGAAATTGACAAGGAGCTCAGTGAAATATGAGTAGAAATGTAAAAACTAGCATTGAATATGCAACATGAGGTAAAGGTACGCTGGAAATACAAATGGCCTCTGAAAAGGAAATCTAGGTGGCATGTTTATAATTTATTGCCCAGAAGGAAACAACATGTGTTAAAAAGGTGGTTGAGGCATGTTGAAAACCTCAATGATGAGGGAAAGAGATCTAGAAGAGATCTTGTAGATTGCCAAGTGGACAATGAGAAGAGATCAGTCGATATCATAAACTGATCGGAGGGAAGAGGAGAAACCCCAATTTTCCAAGTGGGCAAGGGAGAAGAGATGAGCTCATTTGAGAGCTCATGTCAGCAAGGGATGTTGACAGATGGAAAGGAGGTAGAAGAAAGGCCTCATCCATATGAAGATTCACATGGAGTTACAAACCATGTGAACGAAGATGATGAGAAGTTAAATACTATTGTCATAGAGGAGAAGGATCAGAGGAGTATTCAAATCATTGGGGGAATTTAGATATTCCTTCCAATTACCCTAGCATAGGCCAATGCACAAGTTGTAGGTGCAGATGAAGAAGAAGGACAACAAGTTGATATTGGCATGGAAGAGAAGGAGCAGATATTGAATTCTTCCCCAACAAAAGAGGAGCACACAGTTGATTTGCTCACTCAGTGGGAGATGGATTTGAAGATGTTGGAGGATTGGTTGGACAATCCAGAACCAGAAGATGGATACCATGAGATACCCAAGCCAGAGGAAATGTGCCAACATGAGGAGCAATTGGAGGAAGCTAGAGTGGAACCAGCACAATCGGAACTGGAAAAAGATACTCTGTCAGAGGAGATAGTTGAGCTACAACTCAGTAAGGAGCCTGCGGAATTGGAGTCTACAACAGAGTGGCAAGTCGAGGCCACAGAGGAAGAAAATAGCATGAATGATTAGGATGATCTACCCTCTGATGTGTACAAGGAATAGGAGTTGCAGCCGAGTAGACTGCATAAACAAAGCCAACCAGCAGAGCAGTTGGAATAATCCATAGAGGAGATAAGGGATATGATGAAGAAGTTGGAAAAAGAAGATGTCAACAAAGGGAAGCTAAACAGAGGAGGACCTGCATGAGTAGCGTGGACGCAGTAGAAGCAGCAAAAGCAGAGGAGCAGGAAGATAGCTCCAGGGAAAAGTTTTGGATCCAGGAGGATTTCAACAGCAGAGCTAGGGAGCTCATGAGCAGGAGCTCATGAATTTTTCGCAGCAGTGGAGTATGATGCAAGAGAATCCCCCCACCTTAGCACATGCCATCTATCTAGCACGTTGATATGCATTCAAGGAGAGGAGAGGTCCAAGCCCTCTCATTTTTCCCTCAAAATTTAAATGTAATTAAAGAAATTAAATGTTGTCAGGATGGAAGAGCCAAATCATGCCTTCACACAGGCTGTGGATAGAGTCGCCTTAAGTGGCTGACAATAGGAAGGATATAGATCCAATTCAGACTATATTTCCACTCATTGTAATCTACCTCAATAGATAGGCATTTTGAATGGTGATTAGACACCACTAGTGTAGCTTGGAGGGAAAGATCATCGAGCCTCTCTTGTATAAATCTTTGTATCATATGCCCAATAGATGCTATTGAAGATCAATTGTAAAACATTGCAAGCTGAGAGGAGAGAAGGGTTGAGACTCAGTTGCAGTCCGAGCTCGCATATTGTAATTAACATTCTGAGATTAATATAAAAGAACATATCTCATTGTTTTTAATTTCCTGTGAGATTATTTTTTTATGAATGTTGTTTGTGTGTTTATGCGTTCATGTATGTTGTAGGTGTATGATAGGTTTCCATCTGTAGGATAAGGATAGAATTCATTATTTGTTTGAGAGTTTTTTGAGTTGTTCTGTATTCTTTAGGATAAGCGCAAGGAGTGTGCAACAGAGTGATGAAACTCTGTGAGCCAACGCAAGGAGTGTGTAGCTGGACTCTGCTTCAAGTTTAGAGGAGAACGTGCCAGGAGGGCACACCAGGATAATTCACATACTCAGAGGGGAGCCTCAAGGTTTTTGGATACCTCGGAGGAAATTTTGTGCAGGAGTAAATGTAGCACAAATTTGTTGAACACTCTTTTGAGCTCTATCGTGAGGGCATCGAGCAGGTGCAAGTGTGCACAAAGGGAATTATGTTTTGAGTTCTTAGGAGAGGAGTGTCAAAGGAGGACACTCACAAAGTTGCTAAACATTTTGGAGGAAGACCTGTGCAAGGAGTGCACCATACCAACACTTAGATAAGTGTTGCGAGAAGTGGTTTGAAGGCTCAACCAAGCGCAAGAAGTGTGCCAAAGGTAACTTAATTTTTCCTTACAAGCTCAAGAGGAAAATCACTACCGAGACCCGACAGTCAGGTTCGCAGGAAGAATATCGAAGGACGAAACCTCTGATACTTAGGTGGTTTTCCACAATTTCAGGAGGAAGCCAAAACTTAAATGGAGGAGCCACAACAGTCGACAAATCAGCTGCAGGAGGAGAGATCTAGACCGTCAGATCAAATTCCAAAAATTGACAAGAGAATGGGGCAGTGAAATTTCAAAGTTTCGAAGACAAGAGGGATTGTCCATCGTCACGAAAGATAGGTGGCCAGAGATCTAGAAATCCAGATAAATCACTCTCTGGGGGTTTTTCAGTTGAGTGGAGTGCAAGATTGACAAAATTCTGAAGTTAGGAGTGGATCTTGAACGTTAATTGTCAAGAGATAGGTGGTGAAAGATCAACGAATATGGAAGATGGAGGTCTGAAGGAGTTGTGTGTGGAGTAGGGAAAATCTTTGTGAAGTCTCGAATAGCGAAGTAGTTCTGCACAATTGGATCCATGTAATAACCCTAAATTGCACCATACATGCATACCTGGCATCATGCCCTCTTACTTGTTATTTTTTCCAAGCCATCACTAAGCAGCTCTTCTTAAAAACCCTATTTTTTAAGATGTACACACCTTGCACCACTAAATCTCATGTACGTACGCTAGTTTCACCATTACATCCTGCGTATACCCACAAAAGTTGCAAAAATTAAAAAGTTGCAAGGAATTCGTTGAGATTACATGTTATTGGGTAGTTTTCCAACGGTCCCACCGCCTATAGCCCGTCACCCAACTGAATAACCATCCTTTTATCATATAAAAGGAGGTGTTGGGGTCTCATTCCTAAGCCATACATAAGAATAATGAAACTCTGCCCGTTTCACATCCCCTCCTTGCCCCAAGAATTTGCATCCACCTTGTGAGATTTGCATCAGAATTTCCCATTCTTGCCTTTTTCCTCCATTGTAAGCCTATGCGATTTCTCTAGAAGAAGTGTGAGAGGAGAAAGATACGTGGAAGCGCAGTTGGAGCTTGGTGAAGAGGATCCCAGACCAGTTTCGTGGAGTAGTCGCCAATCTCATTGTAAGTAAACATTCTGATATCAATAAAAGGAATACTTTTTATGTCCCGAAATATGATGTCTCAAATATCTATGTTTGATTTATGTTTTATACTAACATCTAACCCATGATTTATATATGAGATGCATGTTTGTAGTTTCCTTTTTATCTATTTGTGAATGTAGTTTAGCCTTGGCAGGAGACTTGTAGTCAGCAGAGCAATCGAACGTGAAAGGATCGACATCAGACGCGGAGTTAAAGGTAAAGTTACCGGATCTTTTCACTTTGTATTTCATGCATGAATGTGGGGTATATTCGGGGTAGTTATAAAATGTAGGAGACTTTTAGACGGTTAGATTTGCCTACATTTTGAACCCTAGTGTAGTCCAGAGGGGGGTTTTCCCACCATAGCAAAACTGACGACCATACTGGGGAAACCTCTAGGGTTTTAGGGGATTATTTCGGTGTTTGATTAGTTTTTACCTTTTTTGAGTTTATGAGCCTGATGAGTCTTTAAGGGATTCTGGTCACCTGTTGGTGCCATACCAATTCTCGTGCCCTGTCATTCTACCTGTTTATCTTATTTTTTGAGGAGTTACAAAGGTGTACGCAGCCTGTAGTGGGTCTGCATCCGTACATACGCACCCTGCCTTTAGACAGTCTGTGTACATACACAAGATACTTAAGCACCAGTAGCGTGCATGTGTCAAGAAACATTTTCCTTAATAAGGAGCACTCAACCTCTTCCCTGATTGAAGTCTGACTTCTCAGGGTTTCTTGAATAAGTACAATGTCTTTGGTTTTACACTTGAAGCCTGGTTTTGATGTCAGTTTGGTTATCTTTTTAAATATTTCTTGTGTTTAGTTTGAAAGGGTTTTGAGGAAGTCTTCGACTCTTTTTTATCAGCCTATTAGATGTCTTTAGGGACTCCCTATGATCCGCAGTGGGCCAAACGTTAGTTCTCGGTCTTGTCTGGTTGTTTTCACGTTTTCCCCTTTTGCTTGCTTTAAAGAAAAAGAAAAAAAAATTATTTCAGGTTTCTTGTTTGAAGCATAAAGAAAAAGAATAGAAAAAGTTTTCATTTCTTAGTTTGGTTAAATAGTTGGGTTGATTATTTTTCCATTTAGGAGAAAGAGTTATTTTCTTAATTTCTTTACTGAATGATTAGAACATTAAGTAGCTTGCAGCTGAGCGAAATTTCATTTTAGGTTTTCCTTTAAAAGATCTTAGAAAAAGTAGTTATGAAAAGTTGGTTAAAGAGTTAGTTATAAATCTTTATTTGTCAAAAAATAAAGTAATTTCGCTTTCACATTTGTTTTCTTCTCCTTCTTCGTCTCTCAAAACACACCACTACTTTCATTGTCATTTCCTTGACTTAAAACAAGCCATCTAAAATTAACGCTAATTTAAAATCAACTTGACTTTATGTTTGTAGGGTGAATCAACTAGTCTAGGCTACAGCCTTGAATTAGGTTGGAGAGGAAATTCTTCAAGGCTTATAGACAAACATTGGATTCAGTGCTAGGGAGTGTAAAAAGTCCAGTAAACATGAAATTTATCTGGGACCCCCCTCTAACACAAGGGATAAACACGAGGTCGTGTGTAGAAAGGTAGCGGAATAACCCCTTCAAAGTCGGACCAAGCGTAGTGGGGAACGCATATTGAGGACTTGTCGTGGGATATTGTTGGTCACATTTTCCATGCATCTTTGTGGATCTTGAATCCATTCGAGGTCCTCAGTTGTATTCCATACCACTTGCTTCTGATACCCTCGATAGGTTTCGGGCTTAGTTACCCTCTTCATTGCGATCCACCCGACTATCGTTTGTACCCGCCTGGTGACTGTTCGTGAGCCAGCAACCTAGTTTCCTTTATTTTATGGACTTACACAGGCGACTGCAGGGGTATACCGTGGTACCTAGGGTAGACGTTAGGCCACGCTTTGCAGAGTATACCCAAAGGGTGCTTCCGTGTTCGATTTTCACTTTCACTGGTAAGTTGCTCTAGTGTTGGTTGGCGTAACTGTTCTTCCAACTAGTTAATGGTTTTCCTGCTTTGTCTCATAGGAACTTTTCTAGTGTGTGCTTGGTCTTCAACGTTATAAAAAGCCTTACTATGCCATTGATCTTCTCACACAATGGAATATCAAGAGCTTCGTCGGTCGTGAAGGCTTCAAGGCCTAACATCGGTTAATTTGGATCCACCACCACCACCGTTACGGTGAAGGCTTGACCAGCAAGGGTCATTTGAGGCGACCGGGCCGCAGGAAACAGTGCCTGAGCCAGCTCTGAGAGGATAAAAATCATATCTGGAAGAACCGACTATTTCTGACCTTGTAGTTAAAGCTCTTAGTCCATATAACTCTCTGATCACTGACTTGTCAATGCCACTTTTGATACAGCTTGTCCCCCCAAGGGTAACACATCATGAGCATTAGATAGTCCTGTAAGCAATGATGGCAACAAATGATGCTACTTTTTTAGGGAGTCCTCACACTCCCTCTATGCCTGCCACTACTGGGGGCACTCTGCCTCCTAACCCACCTTCGTCGGTTCGGACCACTATGGTCTCGACCACCTGTTGGCACAAGGGCAGACCCAAGGTTCAATGCTCAAGAGCGCACCAACAAAACCCTAAATACCGGCCCTTTCGACAACACCTGCGAAGCAGATGAAGTCTCACCCGAGGTAGAGGCAGGGGTGGTTGCAGGACTTAGGTGTCTGCAACCTTATCTGGGACATTGATCTGTGATTATAGCTTTTACAGGGAACTTAGCATAGATCCTTCATCAATATTTAACCCGTCTAGTAGTTTGCAGATAGCACAGAGCATCGCAGTGAATACTTATACTAAAGACGATTCAGTACTTAACCATAGGAATATAGGTTAGATTCAACAGATCAAGCACTAAGCATCTTATATATCAGATCTAACATTCCTTCATATATCATCACCACAAAGCATAACTAGATCTACTTAATCATATCAAGCACTTAGCCAAGAAAGAGATAAACACATTAGAGCGAGGCACAAAGCACTATACACACAGTTACAGTGGTTCACCCCCACCCTGGGGCTACGTCCATGAAGTCTTCTTTATATTATCTTGGTCAAGCAGTTACAGCACAGAGCTTCAATGACCCTAAATTCACATAGGACAGAAGAACTGTGCAGCTCACTAGATCCTTCTTCCTTGCTCTTCAGCACAAAACTACAACAAATTGCACTTAGCTTTCTGATCTCATGCACATAGAACTCTAAGATACATCCGATCACATAGATCCAGTTACCAGCACTAAGATTTCAGCTATACATCACATAGATTTACTACATTACTATCATTCTCCTTCTCCCCTATTTACATTGCCTATTTATAGATTACAAAATGGGCCTAAGCATGGGTAAACCCACGGGTCGACATCCCTTTCCCGTTACATCAACCCAAAACCCTAAAATGGACCCAAAAATAGGTCTTGCTTCCTTACTTTCCACTTTGCATTGCGCTCCTTCCTTGGCAAGTTGTCGTAGTCCAAAAAGTGGTTAAATATGACCAAGTATTCTTAAAAACTTGTCAAGGGCCAACAAGCCCCCAACACTCACCTCTGACTCATCCCGAGTCACTCAGGTCTGACCAATTCCACTTTGAACGCCTCGAGCTTGGCTCGAGTTGCTTCGACCTGCTGCAGTGAAACCATGCTTAGCCTAGTGATCTGATTGATCAGAATCAGATCCACAGTGATGCGGTGGTCCAACCATAGGTATCCTCTGTGGTAGCAGGACAACAACAATCTAACGCATGCATTTACTTCCCAATGTCTCCCAAAATGTGGAATCTTCATCACATTGAGGAGGGTTGACTGCACAAGGTTATGGGTCCATTGTTGTGGTACAATCTTGGGGTTCTTTCCTTTTGTAATAGTCAAGTACTTGTGTGGGGCTAGAATACTATAAACCTTGCGATCTCCAAGGTTAAAATCACTAAATTTCAGCGCGGTGAGATTCTCCTGGTCGGCATGAACTACGTGCACCCCTTTCGGGAGGTACGTAGTGACTACAGCATGGTCAAAGTCTCTGGGTACAGTGTCTCGATTCACTATCCCTCTTAGTGGTGGGATCTATTTAGGCAAGATGCTTGGGATCATTTTCATAGTGGAAAAGTTGTTTCTGAGCTTATATCATCTTTTCGAAGGCAGTCGAGATGGTCCTACTTGAGCAGTGGAGGGGGAAGCATGCAGTGCACCCGAGGATGATGCTTGTACACCTGTAGACATTTCGCGTTCTGACATGACTCTCTTTGTCATTAAATCAATTAGAACTTCTTCAACAATTTTCTCAGCAGTGCTGAGCTCATCCGACATACAAACTTGGGTCAGCTGGCTCGGGTACAAAAGGAATTCAGAGACTACATTGAATAGTAAGGCAATGGTCTCAAGGTAAGTAAATCTCAGGGTTCGCGCTCAAATTCTCAGTTAGAAAAAATTATTCTCAGTGCGTGGCGTGATGGGTTAAGTAGGCAATCTCAGTAACGGTCTTCTTGCAATGGACATGGGGCCTTCATTAACTTTGTTCTATCCCTTATGGTGCTATCCAACGGTCTAGTGGTAACCTATAACTTCTTGTTGATCCATTCGGAGCGGTGGTTGAATGGGTATATCGGTTCCAATGGCTATATTTCTTTGTCATGGTGAAGTACTCTATGTCGTTGTTCGGATATCTCAGGGAAGCTCCAATTCTATAATTCTTCTTGCTACGAAGTGTCCTCTAGAACCTCTTGTAACCTTACAGTATTATCCCTTTTATTTCTTAACTTCCTAGCTTTCTTCCCTGTGAGCTTCATCTCAGTAATGTGTTTACCATTCTGATGTTTATCTTCTGTGATCTTAGTTACTTTGCGTTGTTGAAAGTCTTTCCTAGGGTTCCTTGATAATACTTCTTCTGTATCAAAAATAGGTAACTCGATCTTCTGTGGATCCTCAAGTGTTCTCTTAGCTTTGACATTGGAGTTGCTAATATTAAATATCTACGATCTTCTCTTCTGTTCTTCAATCAAGTGTGCGATCCTTCTGGTCATTAAGTCTTTTAACTCTTGCTTCTTCTATTCCAAAACTTTTTCTCCCTCTTTCTGTTTGGCTTGTTCTCTATCAATCCAAGGTTTTTCTATAAGCATGGTAAACAGGGCATTGTCTTCAAGAAATTTAATGATCTCAAAGTCTTCCTTTGTCAAAGTTCCATTGACAGTCATAGGTATTCGGGCGAGCCTTCCACATAGGTTTACTAGCTTTCCTATGAAGAAACTTGTTCCTCCTAGGGAAGGGATCATGGAAGTCTTTCCTATAGCTTCCCAAGTTCTTTATGGCATAATGTTCACTTGTGTTTCTTCATCAAGAGTACAATCAATGTCAAAGTCCCCTATTCTTGCTTCGATTTTCTCCTTTTCTTTGAAGATATCTGATAGCCTAACATGTCGGTGGTCATTCAAGGTATCTTTCATCTGTAGCAATATATTTTCTAATTCTTTCTGGGTTTCTGCTATAATCTTGGTGTCTTGATCTCCTTCAAGGTTTGCTTACTCCATATTCAGCTTCTTAATCCTAGCAATCATTCTAGGGAAATCCAGTATCTCATGGTCCATGGCCTTACAACAGGGGCAACTAGGTCTTCTCCCAGGGCATTCCTTAGCAAGATGTTTCGGTTTTCTGCAACTATAACATAGGGTTAATCCTCTCTTTCATTTAGATGTTCCCCAACTCTTTTTGTACTGTGCACCAAGATCATGGTGTCTAGCCTGCAAAAAACTCTTTCTAGGATCCTGCGTCCACTTGTTAGTCCAGACATTCTTTCGATACATAGGTATAACATATCTATCACTATACTTATCAGATCTATTCATATCAAACTTTCTTTTATCTATTAATTCCCTATTTTTGAAGCTAGGACATAATCTATCAAACATACCTAGATTCAGGCTTTAGAAACAAAACATTTCACTTATATTACTTCTACAGAGCACAAAGCTTTCAAATCTAAAAAATTTTTACTATTCTTACCATTATCAGAGCACAAAGCTTACAGATCTTACCTCTTTTCTACAGATTTGACCTTTTTCTTTCAGAAGTTTCCACTTTCACTTTTCTTAGGGTATAGAGCATTCAGATATCACTTATTTTCTTCTGTATCAACCTCTTTCTTGCAGATCTGACCTTTTCCCTTCAGATCTGACCTCTTTTTCTCAGTACAAAGCTTTGTAGGTCAAGTAGAATATTGTGCACTAGGGTAACAGATCTACGCACAGAGCTTAGTTTGCACAAATCTTTTTCTTCTTTTATTCCCAACAATCACAGTTCCTGTCCTAGAAATGGAACCATTTGTTGGCACAGGGGAAAACCCAGGGTTCAACACTCAAGAGCACACCAACAAAACCCTAACTACCATCCCTTTCGGCAACACTTTCGAAGTAGATGAAGTCTCACCCGAGGTAGAGGTAGGGGTGGTTACAAGACTCAGATGTCTGCAACCTTAGCTAGGACACTAATCTGTGATTATAGCTTTTATAGGGCACTTAGCATAGATCCTTCATCAATATTTAACCCGTCTGGTACTTCGCAGATAGCACAGAGCATCAAAGTGAATACTTATACTAAAGATGATTCAGTACTTAGCCACATGAATATAGGTTAGATTCAATAGATCAAGCATTAAGCATCTTATATATCAGATCTAGCATTCATTCATATATCATCAACACAGAGCATAACTAGATCTACTTAATCATATCAAGCACTTAGCCAAGAAAGAGATAAACACATTAGAGCGAGGCACAAAGCACTATACACAAAATTACCGTGGTCCACCCCCACCCTAGGGCTATGTCCACAAAGTCTTCTTTATATTATCTTGGTCAAGCAGTTACAGCGCAGAGCTTCAATGACCCTAACTTTGCACAGGATAGAAGATCTACGCATCTCACTAGATCCTTCTTCCTTGCTCTTCAGCACAAGACTACAACAACTTGCACTTAGCTTTCTGATCTCATGCACAAAGCATCTTATATATCAGATCTAACATTCCTTCATACATCATCAGCAGAGATCATAACTAGATCTACTTAATCATATCAAGCACTTAGCCAAGAAAGAGATAAACACATTAGAGCGAGGCACAAAGAACTATACACACAATTACCATGGTTCACCCCCACCCTGGGGCTACGTCCACAAAGTCTTCTTTATATTATCTTGGTCAAGCAGTTACAACACAAAGCTTCAATGACCCTGAATTTGCACAGGACAGAAGATCTGCACAACTCACTAGATCCTTCGTCCTTGCTCTTCAGCACAAGACTACAACAACTTGCACATAGCTTTCTGATCTCATGCACAGAGAAATCTAAGATACATCCGATCACACAGATCCAGTTACTAGCACTAA
>ML778144.1:242902-279739 GCA_009831015.1 Picea engelmannii | reverse complement strand
TAGAAGGAAAAGGAACAAGGGGTATAACGCTCCGACTACTTCCGTCAATCTGATGGTCGTGAATGACCATGGGTCTTCCGACAGGATCTCATCCGTCGATTTGTTACCTATCTCTGTGCTGATACTTCAGAATCTTAAGAAGGTCTTTTCTCCTCGTACAGGGTTATTAAGACTTGTGAGTTCAAGTCCTTTTTCTAGGTTCTTGGTAAACCATTCTAAGAAGGGAATCTCTGTGAGGAGATCTATTCCAGGGAACTCCTGGAAACAGACAAAGGAAAGAAAACTCCCAAGGATCGGCTGGAAGTCTGACGGGGTTCAGCTCATGCATAATTAAATTTATTCATCAACATAAGCCATGCAAGGTTTATAAGCATATATCTATTATTTCTTATCAAAACACTGCACAGGCATTCTTACACTGAAATCATTCACAATATCACAGTTCTATGAGCATATATGTATACATGTCAGTCTATAAATTTCAAGATGCAATACATATAAAACACTTATTAGAGATAACACCAGAAGTGGGTGCAACTACTGAGAGGGGTGCTCGTTTCCACCCAACCGTAGGCTCAGCGACTCCCAACGGATTTACCACTAGCCACCCCCGAGCTAAGACCACGATGCTCTGAGACTGCGTCTCTTTGTCTGCCAATGACCAGGAGCGAAGGTTGCAATCCTTCCTCTCTGCTATCACTCACTCTGCATCATGCCAGAGTTCCCCTCGCATCTTCCCTCTCAATCGCCTCTGCCATACGCCTTATCCTCTCGTGAGGTTACGTGTGGCGCGATTTCCCTCGCACTGATCAGGCCTGACGGCTCTACGGATGGGTGGTTCACCATCCCATCCCTCATCAATCCATCCGCCTACCAGTCTGCGAGCCATTAATTTTCAGGGCCAGTGAGCCACTTTTGGTTCTTCGGGCCAGTGGGGTCCAAATACGGTATTAAATTCTCGGTGGAAGTTAATGCCACCTTTTCAGGTGCCTTCCACCTCCATCGTGGTCTCTTTTTCTGCACATCCCCTCATCAGCAGTCCTGCAATAAATTCAGAATGTTATTCACATTCATTGGCCTCTTCCTCAAGGTCTATTTACATCACATATTCACATGTATGAGTTTGCCATAGTTCTTGGCCAGTCCATTTATATTTACAAGCTGGGGGAAACAGGGTGTTACATCCACAAAATCCCCTGGCACAACACCGATGAATGCCGCTCAAAACAGTCATTGGTAGCCAAGATCAAAGACAAAGAGACAAACCCTAATTCAGAATCTAACTCTGAAAATAATGGTAAAAGGACAGATCATTGACACAGACCCCACTGTTATTGTCGTGACCGCAACAATTCAACCAGAAGAACCAACAAATCCTGAAGAGGGGGAGCGCCTTTTTCATTCACAGATGTGGGTGAAGGGGACCCCGTTGCATTTTATTGTTGATAGTGGAAGCCAGAAGAACCTCATCTCAGCAGAGGTCATCAAACAGTTGGGATTGTCGACAACACCACACCCGCAACCATACAACATTGGTTGGCTTCACCAAGGACGAGATCTCCATGTCAGCCAACAATGTCGATTATCATACAACATCCAACCCTTCAAGGATGAGGTATTATGTGATGTTTCCCCACTGGATGTCTGTGATGTGCTCTTGGGCCAACCATATATGTGGAGACGCCATGTTGTTTATGATTCTCGACCCCATAGTGTCATTATTACTTTGGGGGGTCATCTCTACAGAATACCAGAGGTAGTTCCAACTAATGTTCCACCTAAAAAGTGTCGCAAGGTAGTATCTCATACTACAAAATTTAGCTTCTTCACAATCTGTTCAAAAGGAGAACAAAAGGACACTGCAGCCACTACAGCCTTGCTCCAAGCACCTTCTATCCAACAAAAGTAGGTTGACAAGGTTGCAGCAAAGCACAAAGATTTCTCCTACACACCATTCTCTCATGTATCTCGACTTGTTGAATAGCCTCAACCTCAATAGGTTTGTGATATACTTCCACAAACTGAGCAGCACGACGTCTCCAGCAAGACAAGTAGCTCACCAAGATGCAGATTCAACAAACGCTTTTCCTTCTCCCCCAAGAACTCAAAAAAATGGCGACCATTGCTTCCTAAGGAGGGAGGATTGATCCAGGTGGATATCGGTGGCCACCCACCTTTTCCAACTGGCTCAAAACAACTTTCTAGAAATTTTGGCAATTTACTATTTTTAGCAGGTTTTAACTTCTGGGGCCATTTTGAGGGCCTAAATGAAGGTTTTTCAAGATAGAGGTTCTCAATTATATCCAAAAGTATGATTAACCCCCCAAAATAAATCTCCTCGACAATACCTTTCCAACGAGCTATCATATGCCTAAAACGAATATCGTATGCAAAAGTTACGACCCCGAGAAGTTGATGTACTAACTTACCCAAATGAGGCCCACATGACTTTTGGCGCTTCATCTCCTATGGTTAGATTTTTTGATGTCTAGGAATTTTTTCATTCTCGTTTATTGTAAAAATGCCTTCAGAGCCTCATTGTAATCATCTTCTTGCGAATGCGAGTAGCCTTCACATCTCTTCTCAGAGATAAGTTGCCACCATTCTAGCGAGTCTTTCACTCTGTATTTTTACAGTTTCTGTACATTTCTTTCATTAATAGAAATCGTGTATTACTGTATATCTGTGTTTATGGTTGCATCTCTGATACATTTCTGTTATATTATTCAATATCTGTGATATCTTTGTGCATTTCTTTATTATATCTCCGATCTCATTTCGTGCCGAAAATAATCTGGATCAGAGCAATCCCCACCCAGCCCTCAGCATCCAACTACGAGAATCAGTTGATGAGTTCCCAATAAAAGTAGTATCCGTTCATTGGCCAAGGCCATGGTATTTACCAGAACCGTGGCCAGTAGCCTAACTTTTCTTGGCAACCTGGTGCCAGCCAAATTCCAGACTCCTTTCCTCCTGTACATAGTCAACATACCAAACTACCGTTTCTAACGATGTTACATTTTCCATACCTGTCAAGGTTGTTAAACGACCCAATCTGTCATGATCCATGTTGGCCTCCCATGCCGACTAAGTTTCCCTTGGTCATTTTGAAGTTTTAAGGTAAGCCTAAAAAATATCCAGGCGATCATGTGACCATGTTTCACCTATGGTGCTCGTAGAACTCTCTATGAGATGACTCCATTCAGTTGCACCTATTTCAACGCACTCTCATCGAGAGTGCTGCGAAATGGTACATTAAGCTCGACCACTCAAGATACTCTTTCTTTAGAGAATTGGCAATGGTTTTTCTCAACCATTTCCAACTACCTGTGATATATGATACCGACACCGAATTATTGGCCAACTTTGAGTAGACGAAGGCCGATCATATCTCGGATCACATCCGAGAGTGGCAGCCTTGGAAGAGTTTGATAAAAGTATCGGTCCCACCAGCTTTCCTGCTAAAGTGGTTCCTTAAGTATTTGGTACCTCAGCTATCCAAGGACATTGCAATGTCGAGGGTGTTTTCTGAGGAAGGGACGATAATGAGAGCTCAACATCTTGAATTGATATACTCTCAGTCTGGTTTACTTTACGAGGTTTTTTCAGATGTGCCACGGTCTATCCTTGACAAGACCAGACACAAGTCTAGACCACATGTCGATGGAATAGTTGGTTAAGCACAAGCGAATCCCACTGATCAGATGTCGAATCAATTTCAACAATTGTCGATACAGTAGACAGCATCCAGAAACCATCCAAACCTCTAGTTCGGCTTCTCCCCCTACTCAAACGTCAGATGTAAACAATGTGCAGCTGACAAACTTGAAGGCCAACCAACAGCCTGACAGAAAGAAAAAACAATGAAACAAGAATGGTAAGGGGGATAATAAATCCACTAATAATGCTGGCAGGGGAAACACAGAGAAAAGAAAGTTGAATTATCTGTGTAACCTTTGCATGGAAGACCACCCAACTCACTTGTGCCCTTGGCTTGTGGAGGCCCAAAAGTTATTGGTTCAACATCAGCCTGTTGTGTTAACAAACCCATTACCACATGGGAAAATTTTGACTCAAGCCTCTACAAGCACGAATGGGGGTAGTGAGGGACCCCCTTCGTCTTCTAGTAACCCCTCATCCATGAACGTTTATATTTAGAAAGGTGACGCTCACATAGCAATTAGGGCACACGATTACGGAATGTCAGACACTGCTAAAATGGGTAAGGAATCCATAAACCCATTTGTTCCTCTCTAGATCGAGAAGACGATGGGCGAAACAATGACACACATCCTGAAAGGGGCATTCAATAAAGCTTTGCATAATCCGAATGTGAGGGCTACCCAGAATTACTTTGTGGTGGAGGATTTGTCACAAACCCCTTACACGATGTCTACTTTGGAGGTCCTCCAGAGCTGCCCTTCGCAGAGAAAATCCCTATTAGCTACCTTAGGATCTACTGAGACCTGTAATCCAGGAATGATCATGCTTGATATGACCGACTTGAAGCCTCATCTCCCATACCACATTGTGTTTCAGATAGTTGTGGCTCACCCCACGAAATGTTTTACTCAGAACATTTTCAACAGGGTGGTTGATGAGGGTGCTGCAACATGTGTGATGCCATTGGCATGTTGGAAGGCCATTGAACAACCTGTTTTGTCTCTTTCACCTACTCTTCTTACTGCTTTCTATGGTCGTTCTTTCATACCACATGGAATCATCACTTCTTTCCCCATGCAGTTAGGAGGGAAGACCATGTGCATCGAAGTTGAAGTGGTCAATGCGCCTCTCGGCTACAACCTGTTGTTAGGAAGGAGTTGGACATATGCTATGCATGCACTGTTTTCCATTGCTACACGAGGGTCGAATAATGACCATTGATCAATTGTCCTTCTCTAGGCCTGACCCTTCATCAAGGGTATCCACGGTCCTGATGATTGATAACCCACAGCCCGACGTCGTCAACATGGGGGTTGGTTTGTGCCCATCGTTGATGGGTACTTTTGATTACCCGCCTCCGTCTAGTGATGTCAAGATGATATCAGTTGTCCCCGACCAGCCTAGGGATGAAATATTTCAAGTGTCATCATTTCGTACGACTTACTTTAATGATCTGTGGACTCTTCCTTCCCCATCAGCCTCGATGGAATGGACAGGGCATCCTAACATGTCCATGCCCTTGTCTGCATTAGAGTTTGCATACTCTATTGTCCAGCAAGCTTCGATCGACCCTGATCTGACTCCTATACCAGATTTAGATCCAGTTGTCGAGCCTATTTGGGCTCAAGGTTCCCTTGCCACTATCGATTCTTTAGACTTGGTCTTTCCCTTTGACGAGGCGATTTTAGAGGCATTGACTAGTCCAGACAGACCCTGGGATGATCTCCATCACATATATTATTTCCTCCTAGAGTTAAGAAGAATAAAGGCAAGAGAATTCGTGTTGACTATGAATGGAGATAGGTCTTGTCCTATTAATCATCTAGCTACGCACATAGTTTATGCCGAGGGTAATATGGAAACCATCATTGAAATGATACCATTTGACATCTTCAGAACCCTTGGCATCATGGAGAATGTCTTCATCAAAGTGGATTGCTCCCCCGAGGAGGTTCGAATCTACACAAATTTATTTAAAGAATTTTGCGATGTTTTTTCCTAGTCTTATGAGGAAATGCTAGGCATTGATATAAGAATCATCGAGCATGAAATAACGACTTATCCTGATGCCAAGTCGGTTTGACAAAAGCTTCATCCAGTTAATCCTCGGAAATAAATAGTTATTAAGGCTGAAGTAGAGAAACTGCTCAAAGTCAGTTTCATCTACCCTGTTTAGTTGACTCAATGGGTGACAAATCCCGTTCCGGTCAACAAAAAGCAGGGAACGATTCACGTAGGTATGGACTTTTTTGATTTGAATAAGGCCTATCTAAAGGATAATTTCCCCACCCCAATCATTGACCAGATTGTCGATGAGTGTGTACGCTGTGAGGTCTTTTCTTTCATGGATGTTTTTTCATGATATAATCAGATACAGATTAAGCCCGAAGACCAGCATATAACAAATTTTATTTGTCCATGGGGTACATTTTCTTATTGGAAGATGCCTTTTGGCCTGAAGAATGTTGGAGCCACATTTTAGTGGGCCATGTCTTTTTCTTTCCACGACCTAAGACACATAGTTGAGGCTTATCTCGATGATTTATCATCACGATCGCATAAGGGAGCTGATCATCCCACGCACCTTCGACTGATCTTTGAGTGATGTCACTACTATCATCCAAACAAGTACAGTTTCTGTGTGACGTCGGGTTGTCTGCTAGGTTTCATAGTTTAGACAACAGGGATCATGGTCGATCCTCTGAAGGTTGAGGCAATAGTTCAGTTGCCTCCCCCGTGCACAGTCCCTCAGCTTCAAAGCATACAGGGTAAAGCAAACTTTCTTCAGCATTTTATCGCAAACTATGCTGAAATCACTAAAGGGTTTATGTGTTTACTAAAGAAAGGAGTCCCTTTATATTGGGACGAAGCTGCTCAGTGCTCTTTCGAAGCGTTAAAACGCACCCTCACATCTGCCCCTCTGCTCCGGCCTCCCAATTATAATAAAGATTTCTTATTATACTTGGTCGCTACAGAGTCGACCATCGGTATGGTCTTGGTTCAAGAGGATGATCTGCTTGAAGAGCATCTGATTTATTACCTGAGTCGAGGCTTGGTTGGACCAGAACTCAACTACTCCCATGTTGAGAAGCTTGTGTTGGCAACAGTGCATGTTATCCAGTGGTTCCATCATTATATTCTTCTTCATAAGACCACCTTCGTTTCTGTTGTGAATCCATTTCAATATGTTTTGACACAACGCGTCATCAACGAAAATATCAATAGATGGATCGTTATCCTCCAGGAATTTGACTTGGATTTTTTTTCCACAAAATCCAAAAAGTCACTGGTCTTTGTGGAACATATCTCGAAACTTCTGGTTGAATAAGGTGATGTTACGCCCAAAGAATCACCGATTAAAGGAGATATTTTTCTGATTTCATCTTCAAACCCCTGGTATGGAGATATACTAGTCTATCTCTAGACTTTTAAGTGCCCCGCCTCTGCTTCCCGTGATGAGCACCAATGGATATGCCATCAGGAAAAAAATGATCTCATACTCGATGACACTTTGTATCATCGAGGTGTAGATTGCATCCTTCACTGATGCATCACTCATGAAGAATCATAACTTGTTCTTAACGACTGCCACACTGGAGCATGTGGTGGTCATTTGTCTGGGTTGGCAATAGCCCAAAATATTTTACGAGCCGGTTACTTTTGGCTGACATTAATCAAGGATTGCATTGAATTGGTCAAGAAGTGCCACCTGTGTGAGATCTTCTCTCGGAAGATGAGGGCACACCCTGCTCCCATGTTTCATGTCATTACAATTGGTCCCTTCACCAAATGCAGGATTGATTATACTACATGTCACCTAGTTTCAGCCAGGGGGCATTGATATATCATTGTAGCAATAGATTACTTCACAAAGTGGGTCGAAGCTATGCCAACTTTCAATAATGATGGCGAGATAGTGGCTCTCTTTATTTTCAATCATATAATAGCTAGGCTCGGCATCCCGAAGGAGATTGTCACTAACCATGGAAGTCACTTTCAAAACAAAATAATGTCTGAGTTAACGTCAAATCCTAGTTTGAGGCAAGAGAACTCATAACCCTACCACCCACAAGTGAGTGGTCAGGTGGAAGCTGTGAATAAGTCTCTCAAGACTATTCTACAGTGAACGATCAATTATGCCAAGTCAAATTGGCATTTGATGTTGTACTCGGCATTGTGGGCCTACCAAACGTCTGTAAAAGCTGACACCGGTTTCTCACCTTTTCAACTTTTTTACGGGTTGGAAGAAGTCTTGCCTATAGTGTCAGATCCCATCTCTAAATTTGGTAGTATAGTTATTTCCAGACACTTCACCGCTTGAGGAACGCTTATTATATCTCGAGAAGCGACACGATGCAGCCTTGGCTAATGAGGCTCACAAGAAAAGAGT
Organism: Picea engelmannii; assembly: GCA_009831015.1. NCBI lineage: Eukaryota > Viridiplantae > Streptophyta > Pinopsida > Pinales > Pinaceae > Picea > Picea engelmannii. Next base: position 271,686 of record ML778144.1, on the reverse strand, counting down.
CAAGTGTTAGTATGATCGATCTGTTCATCCTCAGATTTTCTCTGAATATGACCTTGTCCTAGTCTACGACCAAGATAAGGATCCCCTAGGGGCAGGCAAGTTCAAACCCATGTGGTTCAGACCTTTCATCATGAAGGAGGTACTAAAGATGGGTGATTATCGTATGTTTGACTTTGAGGGAAAAGATTTAGCGAAGCCTAGAAATGGGCTCTAACTTAAGAAGTATTACTCGTAGGTGGGTCGCCTTGGGTGACTTCTTCTACATATGTATAGTTCTTATATAGTTATTTTTTTGTCTTTTCTTGTTTTATGGACGTGTCATTATTGATGTCATCTTTTTCACTATGGAGGATGTCAAGTGAATCAGAGGTGTTCGTTGAGTTCATGGACGGTGCTAGCCGACACACTCAGAGGCTTGCTTCCGCAGCTTGGGTGATCTTCACACCTCAGGGCCAGTTGCTATCTACTGGAGGTATCTGTTTAGGTGATGCCACAAACAATGTAGCTGAGTACAACGCAGTGATAGAGTTTCTACATGATGTTGTGTCGCATGGTATCTCTCACCTCCGATTCTACTTAGATGCACAGTTGGTTGTGTCCCAGTTAAATGGGGTTTACCACGTTTATGATCCTACTCTACACTGACGATTCCTTAGGGTACGTCTCTTAGAACGTTTCTTTGATTACATTACATATATCCATGTTCCTAGGAGATTAAATCAAATGACAGATACTCTAGCTAATCAAGTATTAGATTGGCATATTTCACACACATAAAAATAAGCACACACATACACATGTAAATACATTTGTAAAAATTGTTATCCATAAGACATAAAATATGTAAATATGCATATATATATCAAAAGTCTCAGACTACATAGGTGGGCGCAAGCACCTCAAAAATAAGATGGATGGTATAAATCGCAGGGCTTATGCCCTCAAAAATATACAAAAGAGTGCCCTTGGCATGTAAGTGGTCCACCCTAGCTAAGCACGGGGCATGTTGGCCCTGCCATAGTGAACGACGGTGTTTGCCAAATGCTGAAAAAGCTGGACCCAATTTTGTGGCACCCCAACTACATGAGGTTGCATCGATGGTGTGAGATCCTCGATCTCAGCCATGGGCATTGTACAAGTGAGCGCGGTGAGGTTCCGCTCCACCCGTCTCAACACTCTCTCAGTCTCTCCGGATGGAGGTCCCCCTACTGTTGTTGCTAGTTTGATGGTTGTTGCTGGTACTGCCTTTGGTTGAGGACGTCGCCTAGTCCTCGTGAAGTCTATTGGACACATTGGTCCCACATCTATACATAAACAGATACATAGTTTTCAGGTACTCTGGTACACATAAAAATGATATATATATATATATAAATAAATTAAAAATTACAAAAATTTTAAAAACAAATGTACCCATCTCTCTTTGCTCAGCTCCAGGAGGTACGGGCATGTCTGGATCCCTGGAAAAGCTGATCTTGACATAGGGGTAGTCCTCTATCACCGAATCTATCGTGCCCACCAATCAAAAAATTCATCATCGAAGGCCTTTATGGTCCTCCTTTCCCCCTGTCGTAGCAGCAATGCTTCCCATCTACACATTGCTGGGAGCGAGGCCACATGCCCCCGCACAGTCTCTCGTGGACTAAGACTAGGTACCCTCTCAAATAAGAATGAACATAAAATGGTACCAAATACGAAGTTTTTTTTACTCTACCCACGACACTCGGTGAGTTGTCTCTTCATGCAGTCAAGCATGGTCATGATCCAGTCGAGCAATCATGCATTTAAGAACTGCACTACACAATGCATATGCGCCTGAGAGGCCTGATGTAAGGCCATGGATCCAATGATCTACCTAAGAAGTAAAACTATCACTTTTAGTGATAGGTTGGTAATCTTGTGGATCGGCACCTGAGAACCTACCTTCTCAGTGCTGGCCTCACAATACATTATGATCAACTTGGTGATGTTGTGGGGCCCAGGGGGGGAAGCACGCAAGGTTACTAGTTCCCCTCTTCTCGAGAGGCCAGTTAGAAAGTAGATGTCCTCAGTCATTGAATTCAATGACTTCCCCTCGACCATAAACGCCTCAGCGTCAGGGTGCCAGTAATCCACCAAGGCATTTAGCAGCTTGGGTTGTGCACTCATGAATGGACATCGGAAAAAATTCCATAACCCGCATTGTCTCAATCCAGCCATAGTTGTAGGGTCCTCATCAACCAATATATCTATATCCTTGTGCTCCCTCTCTCTCCAATGGACATGCATCTTGTTACATGACAAGTTCATGGGGGCAGTTATCTCTTGCTTTTCATTTCTTCTATGTTATTGAGGGTGTACGCAGGTTTTCTTGGACACAGTCATGTATGCACGTGGCCAGATTGTTTTCTGCCCATGGGCATACACGGGTTGTCCTTGGATAGCCCGTGTACACGTAGGGCTGCCCTTTTTTAAAGGGGTGCACCCCCTAAAAACAAAATAAATGCAAAAGGGAAGTATGGAAATGCAAGAGGGGTTAGTTTGTACTTACTTGGTCCAAGCATAATTTTGTTTCATCCTCTGAAGCTCCCGAAATCAACTCTTTTAGAAAATGGGTATTTTTATCTTTTTGGTTAATTCTCAATTTGCAATGGTGAAAATGAGCTGGTAGCTTCTATTTATAGACTTGTTTGGCCTTTTTTGCCACTTTTTCGAACCCTTTTGTCATTGTTTCTGGCTTGTAAATCATTTAACGTGGTTCTTGATTTTCTCATTGGATGTTACGATACACTTCACTTTTGGTTTGGAAAAAATTTTAGGAGATGGGTCATTTTTAAAGGTCCTTTGGTAAAAGTCATTTTTCCAACTTTTTGTGTTTAAGATAGGATTCCACCTCCACTTCTTGCATCTCGTTGTATTTTCCTCTTTTCCATAGGATTGATCCCACCGAACTACGACATGAAACCATCATTATTGTTTTAGAAGTGTCATGGTGAGGTGGTAGAGCCTACCTTTACATGGATGCCCTAGGTATATCTTGGTTTCATTTTGGTGTCCATGTCGTCATTAATGACTTTAGTCTCGGGAGTCCTTGTTAGTCCTATCATGATTACAAGATTGAGCCTCATATTTCTGATGTGTCATCACTCTTGGCCTCGCCCTCGGGACTCCAAAAAAATGAGTCTTCTTTTAGCCCTTTTCAGACTCTCTAACCATGAAAAGATTGTTGATCAATATTGTTGTCCTTCACACTCGCCAAACTAAAACTTGAAGGCACGTATGTCCGGTGGTATTTTACCCCTTTTTCAGTCTGGATGGTCAATTTTACAAATAAATGTATACTCTAAGAACTTTGGTTCGCTAGAAGAGTATTTGCATGTATAATTTTAACCCTTTTTCAGGCATGAGGAACTAAATTTACGAAAAAGGAACCCCACACAGAGTCCATAGTTAAGTTCTTTTTAGACTCCCTAAAATTGAAAAGATTGTCGAGTGACCGTGTTCTTTCACACTCGTTAAACTAGTCCAGAAGAACATCCCCTACGAAGTCCATAGTTAAGCTCTTTTCAAACTCCTTAAAATTGAAAAGATCGTCGAGTGACTTTGTTCTTTCACACTCGTTAGATTGGTTCATAAAAACATCTACTGGCACGAGTTTACCCCTTTTTTCGGCCTGTAGATTAAGGAGGAAAAAGGTACACCTCGAAAGATTTGTCTTGCTGGGCGAGTTCTCCTAAGTATATTTTATACTTTTCCGGGCTAAGGAGACTAAATCTAGAAAAAGGTTGTGAGTCCATAGTTAAGCTCTTTTCAGACTCCTTAAAATTGAAAATATTGTCGAGTGATCATGTCTTTGTTACACTCGTTAAAATGGTTTTGAATAGATGTCTTTTTGGTGCTAGTTTACCCCTTTTTCGAACTGACTAGACTACCTTCGAAAAAGGTACCCTAGTGGAGTCTTCTTTTACGTTTTTTCCAGACTCTATAAACGTGAAAAAACCATCGAGATTAACTTCGTCGAGCTTGTGAAAAATACATTGAAGGGGGTTTCATCGTGTCTTTCTAATCACAGTTTCATTCCTGCGTCTTTGGCCTAATGTCGGCTATTGAAAAGTCAACAAGAAATGTGTGTCTAATTTATTTTTCCCTTAAATAAATTGGACAATAAATATTAATCTATCATCTCATAATTACTTGAAATAGTTAACTGAAATGGAAAATCAGTTAGCTATAGGAAATTCGAGTTCAAAGGTTGACTGGTGGGACATGGAAGTCGAATTAGTTGTAACTAAGTGACTTGAAGTTGTAACAGAGTTATAAGTATAGTTATGTGAGTTGTGAAGTAGTTTAACTCAATTAAGTGAGTTAAGCTCAGTTGTACTAGTTGTAACTGAACTTACACTAGTGAGAGTTTCGTGAATTAATTATTAATTAATTTACAATCAGTGAACTCACATGCAAATGAATATTTACCACTGTTAACTACATGCATGTCAGATCCAATGGAGACCCAGTTGAGATAACAGGTGAAAGGGACAATTTGGCTACCAATTGTGATTTGAGTGAAGTGCACTCATTCAATCACACTCACAGTGGATGTTCCCATGAGAAATGCGCAGCCTAGGAAAGAGGAATTTTGAATTCATTTGCAGGTTTTTCATTAGCAGGGATTGCGCAGAGGAGGCAGTTGTCTAGGAGCAGTAAATTGGCACATGAATTTGTCAATTTTGGCATGAAAGTGTGAGACGATTGTATATTGTACTGAGAGATCTTGGATTAGAGTTTTGTATGAGATTGTTTCATGATCCATGATATCAAAATAATATATGATAGTGGGGTTTTTAGCTTTATGCTTTCCCAGTAAAAACATCTGTGTTATGTGTGATTGATCTTTCTTCTTTATATTTCAATTGGCGATCGTGTTTTAAATTCCACAAGAATTTTAGTAGAAGCGATTTTGTATTTAACAGTGGCATATAATTGTTAGATCAGGAGAATCCAGGCAATACATAATTTGTATTGAAATTTCTACATGGTATCAAAGCGCAGAAGATTGCAGAAGCTGAGTTTGTGATTGGATAGAATTCGAATTTACATAAAGACTTTCTTGGTGCTACAGTTGATTCAAGATAGAAATGGAATTCAATGGATTGAGGTTAGAGTATGCACTCGAGGGCATCTCGAACTATATTTCTTGGAAGGAAAAGATGGAGGCAGTACTCGAAGACAATGTCTTGAAGGAATTCATTGACAAATATGTTCCTAAGCCAGATGCTGCAAATCTTGATGCATGGAAAAAGAAAGTGGCAAAGGCGAGGAGGATCTTATTGGGGGGAGTACGAGACCACATTGTCTCGAGCCTCCATGGGAAAGTCACACCATATGCAATGTGGAATACTTTGATGGATCTATTCCAAAACAACAACAGCCATAGGAAATTGGCGCTCAAAGATAATCTGAGGAAGATCAAGATGGAGAAGGGCGACTCCATTCCAAAATATCTCACGAAGTTTGTCAAATGTTGGGATGCATCGAGGAGTATGGGAATAACAGTTGTTGATGATGATTTGGTGATCTTGGCTCTCCTAGGACTTCTCAAGAGTTGGCACAGTTATCAAGACTCTGTCAATAGAAGGGAAAATTGCCAGATTGGGAACGACTATGGTCGGATTTGGTGCAGGAGGAGTTCAGGCAGAACACTAGAGATGGATCTTCATCAAAGCATGATGATGAAGAGGATTGTTCTTTGGCTGCCAAGTCAAGGAAAGGGAAGGGAAATAAATTCCATACAAAATCCGAGTCTAAAGGCAAGAAGTTGGATTTGTCCAAAGTGAAGTGTTTTCACTGTCACTAACATGGGCATATTGCTACTAACTGTCTGCAGAAGAAGAAGAACAAGAAGGTTGTTGGAGCTACAGCTGGTGAGGCCCTTGCCTCACAATTTGAACTTGACTTATCTTTGATCGCATGCATGGCTTTAAGTCCATTGGGATCGGTGTGGTTTTTGGATAGTGGCGCTTCCTTCCACATGACGGGAGATAAGGAGTTTTTCAGTGACTTGGAGGAGAGAGATCTCAAAATGCATATAGAGATGGGTGACGACGGTCGATACAGTGAGACTGGCATTGGTACCATTACCTTTAAGAGGGATTTAGGTAAACCATTTCAATTGAAAAATGTTATGCATGTTCCAGGTCTGAAGAAAAACCTGGTCTCAGTCGCAATGTTGGAGGATAGAGGCTATGATGTTGTTTTCAGCGGTGGAAAAGATTTTCTGCGACATAAAACAACGGGTCAAGTCAATAGGATAGGGTTTCAAGTTAAGAATATATACATGCTAGAGGTAGATGGATGCGCTTCCATGATGGGAAAGGAAGAAAAAGTGGTGAGACAGGATGAGGGAGAATTATGGCACGGGCGATTGGGCCATCTTCATCATGGAGCCTTAAAGATCATACAACAAATATCTACTGGAATTCCAATGGGAACACTTGCTCAGTTAAATCAATGCAAGGGTTGCACCATGGGGAAGTATGTAAATTCCACCTTTCATGAAAAGGAGAATCGTGCTTCGATGATCCTGGAGAGAGTTCACACAGACGTGTGTGGACCATTCTTGGTTGATTCAACAGCAAAACATAAGTATTATGTTATTTCTGTTGATGACTTTTCTCGTAAATGCCAGATATTCTTCATGCAGAAGAAGGATCAAACATTCTCAAAGTTCTTTGAGTTTAAAGAATTGGTGGAGAAAGAGTCAGGGAAGCAAGTGAAGGCTCTTAGGAGCGATAATGGTGGAGAATACATCTCTAACGAATTCAAAGACTTTTGCAGAAAAGAAGAAATTCGAAGAGAACTCATAGTGCCTCATAACCCACAAAAAAATGGGGTCATGGAAAGGAAGAACAGAATGATCATGGGTGCAGCACGAGAGATGTTGCATGATCAGGGCTTACCAATGCATTTGTGGGAAGAAGCATGAAACACTGCGGTTTATGTGCAAAATTGTTGTCCTCATAGAGTTCTTAGCATGAGTACACCTGAAGAAGCTTTCATTGGTAAGAAACACAGATGATTTTAAGGATGGAAATTTATTTTAAAATGTAGAAACTTTGGTGAATCTTACTAATCATTCATATGCCAACTATAAATGTTTGGCGATATTTTTGTAAAAATATTCAAATTTATAAGGATTTTATATAGATTTTATAAAATTTTGGCCATTTTTAGGGTAAAGTAATTTTATCCTATAGAATTTGGGCGAATCATTTTTAAAATAGCGAATCTCATTTTTGGAAAAACCATGGAAAATTAGCCCACTTGTGAAATTTAGCCCCTAAAATCATCCATGGTAAGAAACTTGATGTTTCTCATTTAAAGATTTTTGGCTCATCTATTTATGTGCATGTGACCAAGGATGCCAGGAAGAAGCTGGAACCGACTGTTGAAGTTGGGATATTTGTGGGGTATAGATAAACACCCCATAATTATCATGTGTATTTTCCTAACAGTAAGATGATTGTTATGCAACAGGATAAAAAATTCGATGAGGGGAAATCCATGCGGTTGTCGCTTGAGAGGGAGCTAGACTTGCATGCAGAGGAGGAACTGTTGGTTCCCAAAGATGAGTCTCAAGATGTGGATCAGCCACATGAGGAGGTTCATGGAGTGGAGGAAGCCACTCATGTAGAGCCATCCATCAGAAATGGCAGAAAGCACACCACAGAAGCAGATAGATTGAGACTAGATGATGCACAGAATGTAGGAGCCCCTACTTCATAGCGCAGACAGAGACAGTCTCCTGATTGATTTACTGGATACATGGCTCTCATGAGAAAATGTATTATGAATGAACCATCTTCCTTTTAGGAAGCAGTGCAGGATCCCATATGGGTAGATGCAATTATGGAGGAATATGACTCCATTGTCAAAAACAGTGCATGGGAAGTTGTCCCGAGACTAGTCGACAAATTAGTGGTAGGTTTGAGATGCATCTACAAGGTAAAGAAAGTTGTTGATGGGAGTGTGGAGAAATAAAAGGTGAGGTTTGTGGCTCAGGGCTTCTCACAAATCGAGGGGATATATTATGATGAGACCTTTTCACCTGTCGCAAGGTACTCTTCCATAAGATCCATCCTTTCACTCTCATCGCAAATGGGCTGGCGAATTCATCAGATGGATGTAAAAAATCTGTTTCTCAATGGGATCATTGAGGAAGAAGTGTACATTGAGAAGCCAGAAGGTTTTGAGACCTTTGACAAGGAGTCGCATGTGAGCAGACTCAAGAGAGCATTGTCTGGGCTGAAGCAAGCACCTCGTGCTTGGTACACTTGGATAGACAGCTATTTCACTAGACTGGGCTTCACCAAAAGTGAAGTGGATGAAAACCTATACCAAATTGTGGTGGAGGGTAAGATTTTAATCATTGTTCTTTATGTTGATGATTTAATACTGACTGGTGATGAGAAGTTGATACACTCATGCAAGGAGGACCTTGCAAAGGAGTTCTATATGAAGGATTTGGGCCTTCTTCATTATTTCCTTGGATTGGAAATATGGCAGCGAGATGGTGAAATTTTTTTGTCTCAAGGAAAGTATGCAAGGGAGATACTGGGTAAGTTTCACATGGAGATATGGAAACCCATGGATACTCCTCTTCAAGGAAACTGGAGGAAAGAGGATGCTACTTCTGGAGAGGTAGTGGATGCTACTGTCTATCGACAGTTAGTGGGTTCCCTAATGTATCTAGTGAACATGAGACCGTGCATTTACTATGCGGTTAACCAGCTGAGTCAAGCGATGGTTAAGCCTACCAGGCTCTTTTGGAAGGCGGGCAAGCATGTCCTGAGATACCTAAGGGGCACATCTGAGTATGGATTATGGTACAGACAGATGGATGAGGTGAAGTTGCATGGATTCACGGATGCATATTGGGTGGGCAGCCCAACGGACAGAAAGAACACATCAGGGGGGATCTTTAGTATCAGATCTATAGTTGTTTATTGGTACAGTAGGAAGCAGAGATCCATGGCACTCAGTGTAGCGGAAGCAGAATACATGGTAGCAAGTCAAGCTGCATGTGAGGCTATTTGGATGAGGAGTATCTTGGTTGGCTTGTTTGGTTCTCATTTAGATCCAACAGTGATTCATTGTGATAATCAGAGTTGCATTAAACTCTCAATTAATCATGTGTTTCATGATAGATCGAAGCATATAGATATCTGGTATCATCATCGCAAAGATTGTGTGTAGCGGAAGATCATGTTGTTTCAGTACATTCCTACGGAAGATCAAGATGTAGACATTCTGACAAAGGCGCTCACCAAGAGAAAATTTGAATACTATAGAGATAGGATTAGGGTGAAGGATAATCCCTTTCTTGTTGAGAGGGAGTGTTGAAAAGTCAACAAGATATGTGTGTCTAATTTATTTTTCCCTTAAATAAATTGGACAATAAATATTAATCTATTATCTCATAATTACTTGAAATAGTTAATTGAAATGGCAAATCAGTTAGCTATATGAAATTCGAGTTCAAAGGTTGATTGGTGGAACATGGAAGTCGAATTATTTGTAACTAAGTGACTTGAAGTTGTAACAGAGTTATAAGTGTAGCTATGTGAGTTGTGAAGTAGTTTAACTCAGTTAAGTTAGTTAAGCTCAGTTGTACTAGTTGTAACTGAACTTACACTAGTGAGATTTTAGTGAATTAATTATTAATTAATTCACAATTAGTGAACTCACATGCAACTGAATATTTACCACTGTTAACTACATGCATGTCAGATCCAATGGAGACCCAGTCGAGATAACAGGTGAAAGGGACATTTTGGCTACCAGTTGTGATTTGAGTGAAGTGCACTCATGCAATCACACTCACAGTGGAATAGGTGGGTGGCCACCAATGTCTACCTCGATCATTCCTCCCCCCTTAGGAAGAAATGGTCCCCATTGCGTTGAGTTCCTCTATGAGATGAGGAAACTCCTGCTAAACGTGGTCCCTGGTGAGCCACTTGCCTTGGTGAAGGAGTTATCCTGCTTTGACAACTCGATATAGCAGTATCCTTTATTGTCAGGTGCGCTTGATCTGTGTATCCATGATTTGATCAGTTGTGGCTTGTTCCATGCAGTCTAGATTTAACTTTGTTGGTATGAGTTGTTCTTCCATGTTGGATGTGTCTAGTAGAGGTGGAAAGTAGGGAGGAAGGCGGTTCACATTGAAAACTGGGTGTAGACCAAGGAATGGTGGAATGATGATCTCAAAAGCATTTTCCTCTACAGCCTTGGTGAGGGTGTACGGCCCATATCGGAGTAGGCGAAGCTTGCGGTGGGGTCCAGCGAGGCACTCCTTTTGCAAATGTAGCCACACTTTGTTGCCCACCTAGAAGTTGTGTGGCACCCAATATTGATCATGTCGCTGCTTGTACTTAGCATTGTCTCTATCCAAGATTTCATGAACCTATTGGTGAATTTGTCAAATGCGATCAATGAATTTGTTTGCCTTGTCAGCCTCAAACTGGACATGAGCTGAATCTTCCTGAGTAGCCCCAAATGGCATGGCTACATTAATGGGACATAGTGGTTGGAATCCCAAGCCCACCTGAAAGGGGATGTGGTTGGTTGAGCTATGGAGAGTCTGGTTGTAGTTGGGTTGTACAAAGGGGAGGCTCTCATCCCATGTGCATGGATGCTTTGAATTGTACATGTGCATAATGTGTACGATCATCCAGTTGACAACCTTTGTTTGGCCATCAGTTTGCGGATGGAAAGATGTGGACTTGGTGAGCTTGGTGTCCAACATCGACCAGAGGCTGGACCAAAATGTAATGAGGAACTTGCTTCCCGATCTAAGATGATAGACTATGGGATCCAAAAGTGTAACCACACTCGTTCAAAGAAGAGTTTAGCAGTGGCTTCTACTGTGATATTCTTCTTACAGGCCATCATAATGGACATCTTCGAGAATCGGTCAACGACCACAAAAACACAATCATTGCCATGCTTAGTAGAAGGAAGGCCCAACATGTAATCCATAGAGATGGATTCCCAAGTTCGACTGGGGGTAGGAAGCAGAGTATAGAGGCCTTGCTTCTTGATGGTTGGTTTGGAAATGGCACAAGCAGTGCAAGACTTGATGTACTTCTCGACATCCTGTCGAAGGTTCGGCCAATAGAAATACTTTTGCAGTACTGCCATGGTTTTCTCGACCCCAAAATGCCCAGTGACCCGACTGTAGTGTGACTCCCAAATCATCTTGGCACGCTCGCTTGAAGGAACACAAAGGTGTCTTGGGTGACAAAGCAAGGCATCCTGTAGGTGAAAATTGGGAACTTGCTTGCCCTCCAAGAGCGTATTGTATGTGTGGCCAAATTCTAGATCACTTGTGTAGAGAAGTCACCAATCGAAAGTTTCGTGCCCACAAGAGTTGAGCACAGTGGTTAGCTCCATGATGGGTGGTCGACTGAGGCAGCCTGCAACATTATTGGTGTTGCCTTTCTTGTACTTAATGTTCAAATGAAACTGTTGTAGGTATGTGGACCACTTATGATGGTGATCATTCTACAACTTCCCTTGTGTCTATATGAACTGTAGGGGTCGGTGGTCTGTGTGGATGACTGTTTCCTTTCCCAAAATGTAATGCTTCCATTGTCGGCAAGCCTGCACAATGGAATACATCTCTTTGTCATAAGTTGGATACTTATGGATTGTGTCGGAAAGTGTCTCACTGTGATATGCCACTGGATGCCCATGTTGAGTAAGGACTACCTAAATGGCATAGTTAGAGGCATCTGCCTCGATCTCAAATGGTTGTTGCAAGTCTAGTAATGTGATCACTAGTGCAGAGCAGAGGTGATGCTTCAACTCCTTGAATGCCTTCTGTTGAGATTCAGACCAAAATAATTTTTCTTTCGCTCCTCCCTTGGTGACTTGACTCAAGGGCCAAGTGATATGAGAGAATCCCAACACAAACCTGCGGTAGAAATTGGCAAGGCCTAAAAAGATGCGGAACTCTATTAGGGTGGTTGGGGCTAGCCAATCCTGAATGACTTGGATCTTTGTTGGATCCACATGCACCCCCCACTCATCAATAATGTATCCCAGATACTGAACCTGGGTCATTCCAAAAGTGAATTTCTCCAAATTGGCACACAACTTGTGTTGCCGCAGTGTTTGGAGGACCTGTCGGATGTGGTGGAGGTTCTCTTCCCAAGTCTAGCTGAAGATAAAAATGTCATCCAAGTACACCACTACAAATGAATTGGTGAATGGCTGCAGGATGTTGTCCATTAGCCTCATGAAGGTTTCAGGGGCATTCATCAACCTGAAAGGCATGACCAACCATTCAAAAAATCCCTCCTTGGATTTGAAAGCAGTCTTCCACACATAAGAGGGTTCGATTGGTCCCTGGTGATACCCAGACTTCAAGTCGATATTGCTGAAATATTTCTCCCACTTGAGTTGGTCCAGAAGGTCATCAATCTGTGGGATCGGGTACCTATTCCTGACAGTGATCTTGTTCAGTGCCCGATAGTCAATGTAGAGTCTCCAAGTCCCATCCTTATTCTGCACCAACACGATTGATCTCCCACAGGGTGATGAACTCAGTTGGAGGTGACCTTTCTGCAACAGCTCCTAAATCTGCCTCTTGATTTTGTCATTCTCCATAACAGAGCAACAATAGATGGGTCCATTGGGCAGCGGAGCACCTGGAGTCAGCTCGATGGGGTGCTTCACCTGACAGTGTAGAGGCACTCTTGCGGGGGAAGTGAAGATGTCCTCATACTCCTCAATGACCTTATCCATATGTTGTTATCATGTAGTGGGGCCCTATCTGTAGGTCATGGCCATAGTCTTCCTCTTTCCCTGAGGGCGAATCATCAGGAAAACAAATTTCCTGGTTTTGGAAATGAGCTTATTGCATTGTTTTGCAGTAACCAAAGAGATGGTGGTAGGCGGTGCTATCTCCGGTATCCTATACAACTTATTGCCCAAAGTGATAATAATAGCACGAGGCCTGGTCTCATACACAACATGTCACTTCCACAAGTACGGTTGACCTAATAATACATCAGAAACATCAAGAGGAGCAATGTCACATAATACCTCATCCATGAAGGGCTTGATGTTTTAGGGAAGGCAACATTGTTGGCTGACGCAAAGGTCTCGTCCTTGGTGCAACCACCCAATGGTGTATGGTTGTGGGTGTGTTTTGGTCAGCAAGCCCAGTCGCTTCATGACCTCTATAGAGATTAGGTTCTTTTTGCTCCGGCTGTCGACAATGAACTGCAACGGGGAACCCTCTACCCACATCTTGGAATGGAAGAGACGCTCTGCCTCCTCTTGATCTTCTGGTTCCTCCTTCCAGATCTTCGTGGTGGCAACGGTGGCATTAGGATTCGCATCGATAATCTGCTTCCCCCTGTCATTCCCCTTGTTGGTTTATGATTCAAATTCAGAGCATGAATCTGATTCATAAGCCTTCAACATGGCTACTAGTGATTTCTTGGCCCAACACTCACTTGTGTTGTGAGTGGAGCTCTTATGGAACTCACACCACTTCCCTGTGTACTTTTTTGGCTTCATGGTGTTGTTCTTTGCTTGCATCTTTGGCAGGTTGTCCTGGGCCACCCTGCCTTGTCTTGGTCCTTTGTTTTTTGGTTTGGGGGTACCTTTCCCTTGATTCTGATTTGCAAACCCAAAGTCTCACTTCTTGTGTTTGAACTTTTGCTCAATCTTGGCAGCATACCGGTATGCCACACCAAGCGAGGAGATATCGAGGAACTCCATTTCCTTTTGAATGTATCTATGTAGACAACTACGGTACTTTAACAACAAATGTTTCTCTGAATCTTTGATACCCAACTTTGTGCATAGGGTATGAAACAAATTCATCAGCTCATGCACATCTTGGTCCTTTTGCTGCCGCAACGTAGTCCATTTTATGTATTTGTCCTCATAGCTCCCCATGAGATAATATTGTTCCTTGATGGCGTCTCAGAAATAATTTCAGGTGGGTGCAGCCGAGAACAGAGAGGTTTCCCCCTTGCCATGTTTCTCCTAGTAGGTTTCCCACCAGTCCTTGACATGGGGGGTGGCTTTGAGGAGTGCAAAAATAATCCTTTCTCGGTCAGAAAAGTAATGAACCAAGAAATTTCCTTCTAACAGATTCAACCATATATATATGACATCTGCATCTATTTGGCCCTCAAATATGGGAATGTCAAAGTTTACTTGTACCTTAAAAGGAGTGGCGCCTCCAGAGTGGTTGTTGGATGTCGATGTGCCACCAGTGGGAATCCGTTGAACGATCTAAGCAAAGTTGTCCATCATCGCGTTACTTTGTTTCTCGAGGGCCTCCTTGAGCAACATTTTGATAGGATCTCATGATCCCTTATCTTTATTTTCTTCCCCCATAGGCGGTCGTCGGGGTTGGTGAGGCTGATCTTGCAAAGGTTCAACCAAATCGAGCCCCAACTCCTTATACCTCGACCTCATTGGGAACATGCAAAGAAGGATCAAGAATGAGCAGACCGATATGATACCACTGATCTGGATTTATGTAGGAACACAATGAAATACAAAAATACACATAAATGCAGAGATGCAGTGGAAATAAGACTTCATTTCATTAATAACAAATTACTGAAATATGCTTACAGACAGAATGGAAATAAACTAGCTAGAGCATTGGTAGCTTATCTCTGAGAAGAGAGGTGTCGGCTACTGGCCTATGAACTGTGTTACAATGAGGCTCCAAGGCCTATTATTATTGAGAAACAATGGAAAACCCTAAACATCCAAAGACCTAACCCTACGAGATGAAACGCCAAGACTATGGGCCCCGTTTGGGAAAATTGGTACATCAACTTCCCGGGGACGTGACTTTGGCATACGATCTTTGTTTGACGCGTTCCATGCCTCATTAGAAATATCTATCCGAGGAATACAAATTTTGGGTGAGCAACATTGATCTACGATCCATGTTGCTCCCCATTTTGTCAAAAAACATCATTTAGGGCCTCAAAACGGCTCCGGAAATTCAAGGCCCGAAAAACTGCTAAAAATAGTAAATTGTGTGGAAACTTAAAAACTAAAAGAAGCAATGGTGGGGATCCAAGTGGAATAGGTGGGTGTCCACCAATGCCCACCTATATCATTAGTACAATATACAATCATCTCACACTGTCATACAAAAATTGGCAAATGCATGTGCCAATTTACTGCCTCCAGACAGCCTGCCTCCTCTACGCAATCCTTGTTGATGAAAATCGCTACAATGAATGAATCCTTCTTGCCTAGGTTGTGCATTCCTCATGGGCACATCCAATGTGTGTGTGGTTGCATGAGTGCACTCACTAATGTCACAACTGATAGTCAAACTGTCCCTTTCACCTGTTATCTCAACTGGGTCTCCACTGGATCTAAGATGCATGCAATTAACAGTGGTAAATCTTTAGTTGCATGTGATATCACTGATTGTGAATTAATTAATAATTAATTCATTTATCTCTCACTAGTGTAAGTTCAGTTACAACTAGTAAAATTGAGCTTAACTCACTTAACTGAGTTAAACTACTTTACAACTCACATAACTACACATCCAACTCTGTTACAACTTCGAATCACTCAGTTACAACTAATTCGACTTGCATGTCCCACCAATCAACCTTTGAACTCAAATTTCTTACAGCTAACTGATTTTCCACTTAAGTTAACTATTCCCAAGTGCTCATTGAGAATAGATTAATATTTATTGTCCAACTATTATTAAGGTATAATAATAGTCAACATACATCTATAACTAGAATTCACTCACCATCTATAAATAGACATCATCTATAAATAAAATTTTCTCATCATCTAAAAATAGACTTCCACCTAAAAATATCTTGAGGCTCCATCCTAGTGTAGGTGCATAATTTTCACTGGGATCTTCTTGTTGAATCTCAACACTCCCTCTCAACAAGAAAGGGATTATCGTTCACCCCAATCCTGTCTCTATGGTATTCAAATTTTCTCCTAGTGAGCGCATTCATTAGAATGTCTGCATCTTGATCTTCTATAGGAATGTACTGAAGAAACATGATCTTCCACTGCACACAATCTCTGATATGATGATACCAGATATCTATATGCTTATATCTATCATGAAACACAGGATTAATCGAGAGTTTAATGCAACTCTGATTATCACAATAAATCATTGTCGGATCTAGATGAGAACCAAACAAACCAACCTAGATCTTTCTCATCTAGATAGCCTCACATGCAGCTTGAATCGCTACCATGTATTATGCTTCCGCTGAACTGAGTTCCACAAATATTTGCTTCCTTGTGTACCAAGAAACATTTGTAGATCTGATACTAAAGATCCCCCCTAATGTTCTCTTTCTATCCGTTGGGATGCCCGCCCAATCTGCATCCATGAAGCCATGCAACTTCACCTCATCCATATATCTATACCATAATCCATACTTAGATGTGCCCCTCAGGTATCTCGGGACATGCTTACCTACCTTCCAAAAGATCTTGGTAGGCTTAACCATCGCTTGACTCATTGGTTAACCGCATAGAAAATGTCTAGTCTCATGTTCACTAGATACATTAGTGAACCCACTAACTTTCTATAGACAATAGAATCCACTACATCTCCAGAAGTAGCATCCTCTTTCCTCCAGTTTCCTGGAAGAGGAGTATCCATGTGTTTGCAGCCCTCCATGTGAAACTTACCCAATATCTCCATATCCTTCATCTCAAACTCCTTTTCAAGGTCCTCCTTGCATGAGTGTATCATCTGCTCATCACCAGTCAGTATTAAATCAACATAAAGAACAATGATTAAAATCTTACCCAATACATTTGCTCATGAGAGCCATGTATCAAGTAAATCGATCAAGAGATTGTCTATGTCTGTGTTGTGAAGTAGGGGCTCCTACATTCTGTGTAGCATCTATTCTATATCTATCAGCTTCCATGGTGGGATTTCTACCATTTATGATGCATGGCATTGCATGAGTGGCTTCCTACACTCCATGAACCTCCTCATGTGGCTGATCCACATCTTGAGACTCATCTTTAGGAACCAGCAGTTCCTCCTCTGCATGCAAGTCTAGCTCCCTCTCAAGCGACAACTGCATGGATTTCCCCTCATCGAATTTTATATCTCATCGCATAACATTCATCTTACTATTAGGAAAATACACACGATAATTATGGGGTGTTTCTGTGTACCCCACAAATATCCCAACTTCAGCAATTGACTCCAGCTTCTTCCTGGCATTCTTGGTCACATGCACATAAATAGATAAGCCAAAAATCTTAAAGTGAGAAACATTTGGTTTCTTACCAGTGAAAGCTTCTTCAGTTGTACTCATGCCAAGTACTCTATGAGGAAAATGGTTTTGCACATAAACCGCAGTGTTGCATGCTTCCACCCACAAATGCATTGGTAGGCCCTCATCATGCAACATCACTCGTGTTGCACCCACGATCATTTTTTTCTTCCTCTCCATGACCCCATTTTGGTGTGGGTTATGAGGCGCTATGAGTTCTCTTTGAATTCCTTATTTGCTGCATAAGTCTTTGAATTCGTTAGAGATGTATTCTCCACCATTATCGCTCCTCAAAGCCTTCACTTTCTTCCCCAACTCTTTCTCCACCAATGCTTTAAACTCACAGAACTTTGAGAATGTTTGATCCTTCTTCTGCATGAAGAAGATCCAACATTTACGAGAAAAGTCATAAAAAAAAATAACATAATACTTATGTTTTGTTGTTGAAGAAACCAAGACTGGTCCACACACATCTATGTGAACTCTCTCCAGGATAACCGAAGCACAGTTCTCCTTTTCATGAAAGGTGGACTTTACATACTTCCCCATGGTGAAACCCTTGCACTGATCTGACTGAGCAAGTGTTCCCATTGGAAGTCCAGTAGATATTTGTTGCATGATTTTCAAGGCTCCATGATGAATATGACCCAATTGCATGTGTTATAATTCGCCCTCATCCCCGCTCACCACTTTTTCTTCCTAGCCCATCATGTCAGCGCAACCATCTACCTCCAGATTGTAGAGATTCTTAACTCGAATCCCTATCTTCTTGACTTGACCCATTGTTTTATGTCATGGGAAAGCTTTTCCATCGCTGAAAACAACACCATAGCCTCTGTCCTCCAACATTGCAGCTGAGACCAAGTTTTTCTTCAGACCTGGAACATGCATAACATATTTCAATTGAAATGGTTTACCTGACCCCCTCTTAAAGGTAATGGTACCAATTCCATTAGCACTGTATCATCCGTCGTCGTCCATCTCTATATGCATTTTGAGATCTTTCTCCTCCAAGTCACTAAAAATCTCCTCATCTCCCGTCATGTGGAAGGAAGCGCCACTATCCAAATACCACACCAATCCCAATGCACTTGATGCCATGCATGTGATCAAGGAGAATTCAAGTTCAAATTAAGAGGCAAGGGCCTCACCAGCTGCATCTCCAACAACCTTCTTATTCTTCTTCTTCCGCGGACAGTTAGTAGCGAGATGCCCATGTTCGTGACAGTGAAAACACTTCACTTTGGAAAAATCTAGCTTCTTGCCTTTAGACTCAGATTTTGAATGGAATTTATTCCCCTTCCCTTTCCTTGCCTTGGAATCCAAATCACAATCCTCTTCATCAGCATGTTTTGATGAAGAGCTATCTCTAGTGTTCCTCCTGAACTCCTCCTGCGCTAGATCTGACCATAGTCGTTCCCAATCTGGCAATTTTTCCCTTCCATTGACAGAGTCTTGATAATTGTGCCAATTCTTGGGAAGTCCCAGGAGAGCCAAGGTCACCAAATAATCATCATCGATTGTTATTCCCACACTCCCCAACTCATCCCAACATTGGACAAACTTTGTGAGATATTTTGGAATGGATTCGCCCTTCTCCATCTTGATCTTCCTAAGTTTATCTTTGAGTGCCAATTTCCTATGGTCGCTGCTGTTTTGGAATAGATTTGTCAAATCCTTCCACATTACACATGGTGTGGCTTTCCCACAGAGGTTTGAGACAATGTGGTCTCGTACTCCCTCCAACAGGATCCTCCTTGCCTTTGCCACTTTATTTTTCCATGCATCAAGATTTGCAGCATCTGCAGCATTTGGCTTAGGAACATCCTTATCAATGAATTCCTTCAAGCCATTGTCTTCGAGTACTTCCTCCATCATGTTGTTCCAAGCAATGTAGCTCGAGCTTCCCTCAAGTGCATACTCTAAAATCAAGCCATTGAAAGCCATTTCGATCTTCAATCAAATCTAGCACCAAGAAAGTCTTTCTGCAAATTCGAATTCTATCAAATAACAAACTCAGCTTCTGCAATCTTCTGCACTCTGATACCATGTAGAAATTTTAATACAATTTATTTATTGTCTGTATTCTCCTGATCTAACAATTATATGCCACTGTTAAATACAGAATCGCTTCAACTAAAATTCTTGCGGAATTTAAAACATGATCGCCAATTGCAATATCAAGAAGAGAGATCAATCACACATAACACAGATGTTTTACCAGGAAAGCATAAAGCTAAAAACCCCACTATCATATATTATGTATATATCATGGATCATGAAACAATCTCATACAAAAATCTAATCCAAGATCTCTGAGTACAATACACAATCGTCTCACACTGTCATACAAAAATTGGCAAATGCATGTGCCAATTTATTGCCTCCAGACATCCTGCCTCCTCTGCGCAATCTCTGCTGATGGAAATCCCTGCAATTAATGAATCCCTCTTGCCTAGGATGCGCATTCCTCATGGGAACATTTAATGTGTGTGTGGTTACATGAGTGCATCACTAATGTCACAAATGATAGTCAAACTATCCCTTTCACCTGTTATCTCAATTGGGTCTCCACTGGATCTGATGTGCATGTAGTTAACAATGATAAATCTTCATTTGCATGTGAGATCACTGATTGTGAATTAATTAATAATCAATTCACTGATCTCTCACTAGTGTAAGTTCAGTTACAACTAATTTGAATTGCATGTCCCATCAATCAACATTTGAACTCGAATTTCCTATAGGAAGGCACTGATCTAAAGACCTAGCCTGTCAGTACTATGGTCAAAACCACTCTCAAACACTTTGAATGAAACCCTAACTATTCTAACCCTAGCCTAAAACTAACCTTACTAACTAAATGTTGCTGTCATCTCTAGCTATTAATCTCTTTGTGCAGCTATTGTTTTCTCTATGAGCAATTGGATGGTTATTTAGAGGCATTACTAAAATGAAGTGTTGATTATTACATTGAATGCCATGTTTTCTTAGCATTCATTGAAGAAGTGACATTGTGTATCGTTTTTATTTTATAAACATTGACTTCATCAATATTTATTATTCAATTTCTTATATGTATATCAAGTAGTCATTTATTATATGAAGTACTGACCAAGTGAGCAAGCTTGCATATATTTGTTTCTTGTTGCTTTGTCTTGGGCAGGTGCATCTGTTTGGTTATATTTTCTCTTTACTGGTTGTTAGTCGGACTATCTGCTTAGGTGGTGACTTGTGAGGGGGTAAATTTACCTTTGTCTTACAATCCTTTTCCTTCTCAAAACCTCAGGTCACTAGGGACATTTGTCCTGGGCCTTACCTCCCTAAACAAAAATAACCATCCTATCAAGGTGACATTGGGTGGGATTGGTTCTAGTTATGCCAGTTTTCCTCTTCACATCTATCTTTATCCTAACTAGAAACTGTGCGATAACATTTTGGCATCATTGTCGAGGAACACCGAGTCAAACTTCTCTCAAAGACGACAATTTTCTGTAAGCCTTGTCTCTAGAGCTTTATCTTTCAAACATACCTGGTGACTCCACCTTAGGTGTTTTCCATTTTCCTTTGATAATTTCAAGAAAATTATCTGGTGACTCCACTAATGATGACCCGTAGCAGGCATCAGTACTCAATCTCCTCTACTATGGTAATTGTCACCCCTACGAACCCTACTCATCCTTTAAACTCCCACAAATGGTCTCACCCAGGATCCTTTGATTGTTTTGACCTAAGTAACATCCAAGGTGGGTTACATGACTTACCCAAAGATGTTGAATCCCAGTTACCACTCTTCTCAGGGAAAGGGGTGCATTCTAGTAATTCACATTAGACCCAATTTTGTGATAGTTTTGAGTTTCATCAAGCAGGTCAAGAACACCCTGATGTCTTTATGAGGCTTTTCGCGAGCTCCCTTATTGAAGGAGCCAAGACTTGGATTGACTATTACCTGAAAGGAGGCATAAAAACTCCTGAGGAACTGGAAGGGGCCTTTAAAATAAGATGGTGCAATAATGAACACACACAGCCCTTATACTCTCAGTATCTTGATATTTGTAAGGATTCCAGTGAGGGCATTAGGGATTTCAATGATAGATTCAATCTTCTCCTAAAATAGGTTATACCTAACCTAAACTCAGAAGAATCTATCCTACAACATTACTTGAATTCATTGGAAGGAATGTTGTAGTTTACCTTCAAGGATCGATCACCCTCAACCCTAGAAGAATCACAAGATCTCGCTTAGCAAATTGAAAGGAACCTAGAATTCAAAGACTACATCGATCAGGTTAACTTTTCACGCAGTAACAATCCTTGGGAATCTAGTAATGAATATATCACAGAAACTAAACCTAAACTTTCGAAAATCCTTGAAGTGAACCTCATGCCTCCCAAGAGGAAATGGATTTCTTCCCACACCAATGTACAAGGTTTTCCTTTTCAAGAAGCTCCCACAGAAGTAGAACCTTTCCAGGATATTTTCCCACACAAGAAGGAAGAAATTGAAGCTCCTATGCCACAAACGTATGAACGTGACCTTCTTTAAGAAGTTCCCATTTTTGTCCACCAAGTAGAAGGGTTTGGGTCAAAGCATGGTGAGGTCACACCTTTTTATGTCACTCTCCAGGTCAATAACTCTCTCCTCCATAATTGTGTTTTTCACCCAAATGCTACAACCAACATTATGGCTGAGGAAATCATGCACCAATTGGGTTTAAGCCTTTCACAACCAAATCACAAAGGGGTTTTTGCAAAAGGAGTTATCAGGGATCTAGAAGTTGCCTTTGATTCTTTCCCTAGTGCTCCTTTTTGTATAGACGTGATGGTGGTGGATGCCCTAAAAAATTGGGGTATCATTCTCCATAAGGACCTCGTAAAGCATTTAGCTGGAAGTTTTCAAGACCAAGAGTCTAAAGCAAACATCCCTCACCCCAAAGGAGGATTCTTCACCCTCCACAGAGAACCCCTTGTAGGTTCTTTAGTTGATACCCTTGACGAATTGAATGATCAACTCCTGTGTATTAAAAACAACATTGATAATTGGTTTGTTCAAGGAGGAAAACCAGGAATCAACACTATTGAAGAAACTGAAGGGATTTGGACCCTATAATTTGATGGATCCCACTCAAGTTTCAAGTTGGGTGTTGGGATTGTCTTGAGAGCCCCTTCCCGTGAAGCCTTCTACTATTCTTATAAGCTGGAATATCAGTGCACAAACAACATCTTTGAATATGAAGCTTTGATCCTAGGCCTCAACTTAGAAATTAAAAAAGGTGTCACGTACCTAAGGGTGAAAGGTGATTCAGATCTCGTAGTATCACAAGTTTTGCTAAAATTTTCTACAAAGAATGAAAAGCTAAAGAAGTATTGATACTTTTCACAATCCCTTTCGAAGTCCTTCAAGATAATTTTAATTGAAGCCATTCCTCGAGAAGAAAACTGTGCGGCAGACACCTTGGCCATCTCCACTTCCACCCTACAACCTTGTGATGGTCCTCTTCGTGACTTATGCAAAATGGAAGTCCTCTTCAAATCTTCTATCCCCGATAACTTGGAGCATTGGCAAGTTTTCAAGATGATGACCAGATCATCAGGTTTATGGAGAACAACAAAGAATTCACCGATTCGCAAATAAACTTCTTGGCTGACTCCATGAAATTGGAGGTTATAAACCTTCAAAAAAACATCTTTCCCAAGGGTTGCATCCCTTTGGAAAATCTCTTTGACAAACATGATGTTTTAAAAAGAAAAGGGGCTAGAAAACAAGCTAATGAAGCCCTAGAGTTTAATATCGGTACCGAAATAGACCCAAGGATGGTTAAAATAGGGAAAGGGACCACTGAGAAGGAAAGGTTGGAAATATTAGCCCTCATTAGAGAATTCAAGGATACTTTCACTTGGAAATATGATAAATTAAAAGCCTATAGTGGGGATGTCATCCAACACGCCATACCCCTAGTAGAAGGAGCCAAACCTTTCCGACAAAATATAAGATATATCAACCCAAATCTAGAAGGTCAAATACAGAAGGAACTCCAGAACATGGTTGATGCTGGTATCATAGCTCCTATCAAATATTCTTCTTGGATGTCAAATTTGGTGGTGGTCCAGAAAAAGACCGGTGAAATATGCTTGTGTGTTGATTTATGTAACCTTAATTAGTTGTCTTTGAAGGACAACTACCCCCTCCCAAACATGGAACATTTTCTTCAGAGGGTTAAAGGGACAGGGATGATGTCCATGTTGGATGGGTTTTTCAGATACAACCAAGTCTTGCTCAAAAGAGAATACCAACTTAAAACAACATTTACTACACCATGGGGAACCTTTATGTACTTAAGAATGTTGGTTGGTCTTATGAACGTTGGTGCTACCTTCCAGAGAGAAATGAACTTTGCCTTTAGGGATATTATACAAAAAATCATAGAGATATACCAGGATGATCTCACGGTTGTATCAAAGGATGGTAAAGACCACCTTTCTCACCTCAAGGTTGTTTTCGAGCATTGTAGGAAGTATGGTATCTCTTTAAACCCCAAGAAGTCTATTTTTGGGATCGATGAGGAAAATATCTTGGGTCATGTAGCTTGAAAGGGAGGGGTCTCCATAGATCCTGAGAGGGTCCAATCAATAAAATATGTCTTTCCTCCAACCAACAAAAATTCCTTACAGTCCTTTGTCAGAAAAATCAACTTCATTCGAAGATTTGTTCCTAACTTTTTCCGAGAGGATAAAACCTATGAGTGCTTTGATAAAAAAGGATGTTGCCTTTAGATGGGATGATAAAGCTATCAAATATTTTGAGGATATAAAGGATGCTATCTCCCAAATCCCTATATTGATCAGCCTGATTACTCACGAAATTTCATGATATTCTTGTTTTCCTCCCAGGATACCATAGCGAGTGTTCTAATGAAAAAGGATGTTGATGATTATGAACACCCCGTAGATTTTATGAGCAAGGTTCTCAGAGACTCAGAATTGAATTACTTCATTACTGAGAAACATGTGTATGCCTTGGTGAAGTCCCTTAAGCACTTTAGAAATTACATCGGATACAACAAGATTAAGGCTTATGTCCCATACCCGACAGTAAAAGATGTTCTATCACAACAAGATTGCATGGGCACTAGGGGAAAGTGGGTTTCTAAAATCCAATAATACGACTTAGAAATAAAACCCACCAAAATAATAAAGGGACAATGTTTGGCCCAGATGCTAACCGAAAGTAACCAAGAATCCATATAGATGGGGGAGAGTGAACAAATAAATGTAGTGGTCAGTGAACTGAAGCATGATGAGTGGTACTTTGATATCGTCTATTACCTTAAGAACTTGTCATGCCCCGATCACCTAGTGGACTACAAAATAAGGGCTTTAAGACTGAAAGCTATGAGATACTACTTGACCGAAGAAGGCCTTAGTTGGAAAAATCCTGATGGGGTTCTCCTTAGATGTGTTAACCAGGAAGAAGCAAAGAAATTATTGAAGGAGCTACACTCTGGATATTGTGGTGGGAATTTCGTAGCTTGTACTACTGCCCAAAAGATCTTAAGGGTTGGGTATTATTAGCCAACACTCTTCTCTGACACTCACTGACATGTCTGATCTTTCGAGCCCTACCAGTACTTCACTAGTAAACCAAAACTCCCAGCACAACCTTTAAAACCCGTAGTGGTGGAAGCACCTTTTCAACAATGGGGATTAGATTTTGTTGGGGAGTTTAAAGATAATTCGAGAAATGGATATCGGTGGATCCTAATAGCCACGGACTATTTTACTAGATGGGTTGAGTCCATCCCCATAAGGAAATCCACCGATAAAGTAGTCATGAACTTTTTGGAAGACTGGATCATAACTAGGTTCGACGTCCCTTCCAAAATCACTACAGATAATGCCAAAGATTTTAGTTCACACGCTCTAATAGAAATTTACTTCAAATATGGCATTGTTTCGTCCCATTCATCCAACTACTACCCACAAGGGAACGGATTAGTAGAATCTAGCAATAAAAATCTTATGAATATTATCAAAAAAGTTGTTGGGGAAAATAAGAAATCTTGGGATAGAAAAATTAAGTATGCAGTTTGGACAGACCGAATAACAAAGAAGACTTTGATAGGAAAGACTCCTTTTGAGTTAGTATATGGGCTAGAAGCAAAACTTCCTGTAAACCTCCAAATTCCCATCCTTCGTTTCTCTCAACAGTATGTTATAGATGGGGAGGCAATCCAAGGGAGAATTGACCAACTGATAGAGTTAGATGAAAGTAGAAGAAACACCCTTGGAAACATGGAAAGAAACCAAGAGAAGATAAAAAAAAACATTTTTGACCACAAAGCTAAGGAAAGAAGCTTCGTTGAAGGAGATCTAGTACTGCTATGGGATAAAAGAAAGGGAAACCTGGTATGCACAAGAAATTTGATAGTTTATGGACAGGTCCTTATAAAATCATAAGTCATGCAGGTACAAACTCTTTCAACATGGGCACTATGGAGGGAGAGGCCTTGAAGATTCCAGTGAATTCTTTACACATGAAGCGTAACTATCCACCAACAACATGACAGGTAAGTGCAGGTAAGTAGGTAGGCATTTTGCATCCATGTATTATACCATTTTCATTGCATGTTAGGTTGTTTTCACTTTCACACTTATGATTGCATTATTTCAGTTTTGTTTTATATATGTATATATGTTTGGGTCACATTACCACCCCAATCGGTTACTATTGTTTTCTATTGAGATCAAGCACATATGCAGGTTATGCCAGAGATGTTGAGGTTCTCATGCACTCTACGGTGAGCACATATCCCCGAGTTGGAGCCAAATGTTATCCCTCACTTTTAGGGATAGCTAGGAGATCATGTCTTGAGGCCCATAAGTCCAAGAAATGGAGTACCGAGAGCTGGATCGACCTTAGAATGGCCCCGGAGGGCCCACCTTTTCTTCCTTTCAATGCCTCTATCTTTTCAGCAACATCAACATCCATCACCATCGGCTTGGTCTTGTGTCAGAGATGGTTCTTGCTCCATGAGGTAATGAGTCCATGCATCATGGTATGTGTCACTTTGATCATCAAAACCCTTGAATATGTGCATCTGATTCATTTTATTTCTAAAAAATTATTGGATCTTATACTTTCCCACTTGACCATGTCTGGGGGGATTAACAAGATGCCCTAGTAAGCCTGTGTGTGTAGGTTTTGGTTTTCCACTGGGAGGATTTCTAAAAATCCATCGTCCGCTCCCATCATAGCTCCACTTTTTCATCTTGCTTCCCACTCATCTTCCCATTACACTTTTCTGGGCACTTGGTTAACCTATTTTCAGGATTGCACCTTATCTCGTGGGAAGAAGGGGCTAAAGTCCCAAAAGGTAAAAGAAATTTGGCAAAAGATAAAATCCTAAGAATAAAACCTCCAGATGCTTCACCCAAGGATCCTCGAGAAAGCAATAAAAGGCTTCTCAGCAAGAAACAAGAGGGACCCGTAAGAAATAATAAAACAAGACCTGGTAAGAGGATAGGGGGTCTCATCATGAGCCAACCTATTAGGTCCATTGGTACCTAGCAGTATGACATTACCACTAGTTGGTTACCATGCTAGGGTAGTGACCTTTGGTTGCATGGCCAAAGGAAAGGGGGTCTCATCACGAGCCAACCTTCTCATTTTTGTGAAAGTACTTGTGGGTAACGTTGCCACCACTGGTCACCACTAGGGCAGTGTCCCCTGATTAGCCTCTTGAAGAAAAAAGCAATAAAAAAATAAAAGGCATGGGCTTGGAAAAATTTGTATCCAAGATAGGTGCAGCTCGCCTCCTACAAAGGCACCCATAGGTAAATATTTGCATCCTCTGCTCTCTCTGCACCCACTTGCCTAGACATCCCTTGCCCACATCACCCACTTACATGGCTCAGATGAGGTCTCTTCCAAAAACTTTCCTCTTCCAGTGGACACTAGCCCAATAGGATGCCCTATCATTTTCTCCAAACTTGTATTGCAGGCTTGTGTAATGTCTTTGAGATTTTGACTGAGGTATTAGGGTTTTTATGCACATGTTTAATAATATTGATGATGAGATATGATTGACATTGCTATGATCCCTGTGACTTATGATCCCATGGAGGGCGTAGTTGTTGATGTGTAGGATCATGCCCGATGGACAGGTACCATTTGGACCAGTACACATGGGGATATAATCATTTTGGACCTCCATGGGGCTGAAGAGCCCACTAGATGGATGTTGAGACCCCATCAGGGGGCAAAGGCAGGACAAGGATGGACCAGAGGCTTTGCAGCGGAGAAGAGGAGGACATTCCACCAAAGGCATCATGGCAGAGCTTGACCTAGGGGACAATGCCCTCTCCATTGGAATGTTGACCCCAGAAGGCCCAGGACGTCACCCATGATGATCATGACATCATCCAGCCTTGTGGACGTCTTGGGAGGCAGATTTGGCAGTGTTGGCACATGTGGCGAGTTGGAGAAGCCCAGGGAGGGATAATGTTTTGCTCTAGGATGCTGCATTTTCCCTAGAAGGGGATAACGTCACCCTAAGAGGGGCATGACGTCTCTCTTTAGCTTGATTAGGGTTTAATTTTGAACATTTAATGTAAAATAGTATGATTTTTAGTATTTTGGCCTGGTAAGCCTTTTTATGACCTAAAAGTGAAATTAGATCATGGTACTGTATAAATTGAGGGTTTTTACTCTCATTTTTTCATCATCTCTCACTCACTTATTAGTGAGGAGTGAAATTTTCACTACACTTAGTGTTCTTGGCTGAAATTGTGATGTGCACTTGTTGAAGGAAGGCATTTTTGGATTTTCTTGGCATTTATTGGCATCTCTCTTTATGGAAGGTGTTACAACTAGGGTTTTCTATGCTATTTCTTGGTGAAAGTAAGTGAATTTCTGTAAAACTTCTTAATTGAATGGTTGTATTGTTATTTCTTACATATATTGTTATGATTTGCTGAATAAACCCTAGGTGACAAGCACACATTGTAGATCCTTGTCTCATGTCCCCGTCAAGAGTTTCAGCCATCATTTGAAGAGATAAAAATCCTAGCCTTAGATATACTCTTATCCTCCTCTTCTTTGCTAGTCGTTTTACTTTTATGAGCTAAGAAGAAGAAGACGCATCAAGGCCTAGTTCCCCTACACTTTGATGAGTCAATTTTTCTAGGGTTTGTTGGTAAAGCCTTGCCATAGCAACATGTTTCCTGCAAAACCTCTTGTCTTAGTTGTAATGTCCCCCACCTCTTAGAGAGGTGAGGAGGAGACTCAGTGGCCTGGGCACCCCCACTAGGTCATAGTATCACACTGAAGGGGGGGGGAAGTCAAGAAGTTAAAAGTTATATTTTTAAGTTGACTTAAGAAAGGGAAAGGATAAAGGAGTAATAGATAACTCAATAGAAGAATAGAAGATTAACCCTGGGAGTTAACCTAACTCAACAGAGAATTAGAAGGAA
>ML778144.1:203182-236123 GCA_009831015.1 Picea engelmannii | reverse complement strand
TCAGTGGAGAATTCAGATCTACGGAGTTCGAGAGTGGATTTGGGAATTTGGACATCTGGGTTTTCCTTGCAGTTGCTCGATCTATCATTTGGCATATTTCTCGGGATGATTGGACACTTTTGGTAGCAGGGCAGAATTATTCAAGGCTTCAACATTCTAGCAGGACGTGGCACTTTCCAGCTTGGAGGTTGAGCATTAGTACGGCTCAGATCTGCTTGATTTAGTCTTCATTGTATATCCAGCCTTTGGAGGCTCATTTTGTATTGTTGGGAGCATTTTGTAGAAGCTCATATCTATTGCTTGTACGGCCATCTGAGGTTTATGCCAGATCGGCCATCTATTGTATTGATCTTACATTGCTCATAATAAAAAGGTCAGATCTTTGCTTGTGCTTCTACATCTTGAATATATTGTGATCTCCATGTGTTGATGAATTTTGTATACACTTAAAAACTCAATAAATTAGTAGTAGTTAGTGATTCCAAGAAAGAATTTGGCTTGGGATCATTACATTAGTCTTATGCCACTTTCTGAGCTAGCCATTTTTTCCATTGACCTAAGGAAGGAGGAGAGAGAACCAAGGCCTAATTCCCCTACACCAAAGTGAGCCTATCTCCCCCAGGGTTTTTGACCTTGAGGCCTTACCATAGCAACACCTCAAGGCTTGACTCTCCAGTCCTTAGCCTTATTATCTTCCTTGATCCTTCAGCTTCTGCATCCTCCTTTTGACTCCATTTACCCTAGGAACACACTGATCTAAAGACCTAGCCTATGAGTACTATGATCAAAACCACTCTCAGACACTTTGAATGAAACCCTAACTATTCTAACCCTAGCCTAGAACTAACCTTACTAACCGAATGTTGTCGTCATCTCTAGCTATTAAACTATTTGTGCAGCAATCGTTTTCTCTATGAGCATTTGGATGGTTATTTAGAGGCATTACTAAAATGAAGTGTTGATTATTACATTGAATTCCGTGTTTTCTTAGAATTCATTGAAGAAATGACATTGTATATCATTGTTATTTTATAAACATTGACTTTGTCAATATTTATTATTCAATTGCTTATATGTATATCAGCTAGTCATTTATTAGAATAAGTACTAACCAAGTGATCAAGCTTGCATATATATGTTTCTTGTTGCTTTGTCTCGGGAAGGTGCATCTCTTTGGTTATATTTTCTCTTTATTGGCTGTTAGCCGGACTATTTGCTCAGGTGGTGACTTGTGAGGGGGAAAATTTACCTTTGTCTTACAATCCTTTACCTTCTCAAAACCTTAGGTCACGGGAGACGTCTCCACTGGACCTTACCTCCCTAAACAGAAAGAACCATCCTATCAAGGTGACATTGGGTGGGATTGGTTCCAGTTACGCTAGTTTGCTCTTCACATCTATCTTTATCCTAACTACAAACTGTGCGATAACAAGGCCCTCTTACTTGCTATTTTTTCAAAGACATCATTGAGAAACTCATCTTAAAAACCCTATTTTTGAAGATGTATGCACCCTGCACCACTACATCTTGTGTACGTACGCTAGTTTCACCATTACAGCCCGCGTATACCCACAAAAGTTGCAAGGAATTCGTTGAGATTACGGGATATTGGTTAGTTTTCCAAATGTCCCACCACCTATAGCCCATCACCCAACCGAATAACCATCCTTTTGTCATATAAAAGGATTTTTTGGGGTCTCATTCCTAAGCCAAGCATAAGAATAGTGAAAATCTGCCTGTTTCACATCCCCTCCTTGCCCCAAGAATTTGCAGCCACCTTGTGAAATTTGCATCAGAATTTCCCATTCTTGCCTTTTTCCTCCATTGTAAGCCTATGTCATTTCTCTAGAAGAAGTGTGAGAGGATAAAGATACATGGAAGCACAGTTGAAGCTTGGTGAAGAGGATCCCGAACCAGGTTCGCAGAGCAGTCGCCGATCTCATTGTAAGTAAACATTGTGATATCAATAAAATGAATACTTTCTCTGTCCCAAAATATGATGTCTCAAATATCTATGTTTGATTTATGTTTTATACTAACATATAACCCATTATTTATATATGAGATGCATGTTTGCAATTCCCTGTTTATTTGTTTGTGAATGCAGGTCAACCTTGGGAGGAGACTTGTAGTCATCGGAGCAATCGAACACGAAAGGATCGACACCGGATGCGGAGTTAAAGGTAAAGTTACTGGATATTTTCACTTTGTATTTCATGCATGAATGTGGGGTATATTTAGGGTAGTTATAAAAAGTAGGAGACTTTTAGACGGTTAGATCTTCCTACATGTTGAACCCTAGTGTAGTCCATAGGGGGGTTTTCCCACTATAGCAATCCAGAAAGACACGTGGCAGAGATCCACGTATGTTGGAGGAAAGGGTACTCTGAAAGAAAGAGGAGAGCAGTGTGGAGGAACTCCTGAAGGCCAAACTCCGAAGCAAACCACAGTCGTTGGTCGTAGGGGAGACGTGGACCGTAGATCGAATCCCAGATAAATTCGTCGATTCGGAGATCGGGAAAAAGGGAGCGAGCTACTTGAAAAAGATCTGAAGGACGGAGTTGCGAAGAGAATTGGCCTGAGGTCATAGCTTGAGGTCATGTGAATAAGAACAGGGGATTAGTAGGAGCCCATAGGTCTCACAAGACCTGTGCCTAGGAGAAAAATGGGCATGTGTAAATTTATTTGGGGCTGGTAGGGTCCTGAAGAGCTAATTCGTCTCAGAGTATTGAATGATCCTAGACCGGAAGGTCGCGCAGCCCCGGGAGGAAGAGGGGGGCCTATACCATTATAATATTTACATGACATAGTGGAAGGCCTACTTGCAAATCCAATAATTATGTAGAATGGCCAACACATGCTAAAACTTCCTCTGAACAAGAACATGACACAATATGTGACTTAGGAAGCATGAACTAAAAATGAATGTTGACATAAGTCTATGATGTAGGAGGAAACGATAGACTCTCCATAGTGATTGGAAGAATAACCAATCAAAGGAGTAAAAACTTTGTGTAACTAGTTCAATTTCCTAAAGTCGTACTAACCTAAATTGTTGAGATTGGACTCACGATTTAGTGCTTTTTTATAGGTGACTCGAATATTGTCTATAATTGTAAAAAAGACTCATTCCCTCACTCTTTTTTTATTATTTGACTTTTTTGTCTTTTTCATATTAAAAGTCCTGAAAAAGAGTAAGATAATGATAAAAATACATGGAGGAAATGAGTGTCGCGAGCAAGCAAACTAGTTCCAAGATCAAGGAGCATACCTATGCCCAATATAAGGAAATGTTTGCAGGATATGGACACTTATGGGAAATTTTCCTCCAAGGATATAGGTGTCAAGTGAAAAGGAAAAGATTGAAAGGCTAGAAATTTATGAGAATACATAAGCGAAAGGCTAAACAATAGGGAGTTGAAGCCGACATCAGGCTCAAAAGCGCAAGTGGAAAAATGCAATGTAGTATTACAATTCAACACATAAATGAGGGAGCCTCGTAGGTATTGGCCAAAAAAATATTGAGAAGACGATATGAGGCTTCAATGCAAATTCATGGTGGGACTAAACATGTCTCTCGAACCTATGAAAGTACTTCAACATGGGCACCAAACTGCGAACAAGGTTTTAACTAGGGAACCTATGAACAATAGGCTCTACCACGTGAATTACAACTCTTCTCAACAAAAAAAGAGGTTATGTGTCACAACTATGTGGGGTCGATCCTAAGTCCAAATGAACCAGGAAATGGATCATACAAAAATGCATGGAAGGAAAAATCTAAAATGTATGCCATTTTCGAGATCATTACTTGTCAAAACGGATCGACATGAAAAAAAAGGTACCAAAGTAAATTGTCTCCAAAGTCCTGTATATAAGACCAACAACATTCACCCGAAAGTTAATAAATCCAATATAGAAACCTCTAATAATAACAAGTTTTTTGGAATACAAAACTTTAAAACAACAAGCCGTAAAATTACAATGTGTACAAAGCGCAGCAGAGCCTTGCAGCTTATGCATAGTACTTCTCTAGGTAGATCCCATTGTTAGGCTCGGGCCAAAAGTTTCTTTGATAACCAACCTGTAAAAATTCTAGTTTAGGAAGAGGTCAAAAATCCATAATCACAATTTCAAGGATAGCGTCATTCAAAGGAAATTCAACATCTAAGAAATCGGGACTCGACAATGCACACATACCAGGGCTCGAGGTCTCACAAACAGTAAGATCATTCTCAAGAGGAAACACCGGATTTCTTGGGCCAAAAGGAAAAATAAAAGGTTCACGTGCCCCCATTTGATAAAACACTTGATCAATTGTTGAGACCTTGTCTCGAAAAGGCCAACATGACTGTAAAGGATCCTTCTTAGAAGCAAATGAATACCGAGGATAAGATGCCACATAATTCACTTTTGGTGGGCAAGAGTCTACTCAAACACTAGGAACATACAAAGGAGAAACCTGAGCTAAATTTGAACTAGGATGATTATTATCAAATGAAAGCTTATCGATAGTGACAATGCTTCCATTGTGAGGAAAATGCATCACACGAAAGAGCGTATTCACCACAACATTCATAGCATAAACATAATGATGCCCAAGAAGCATATTAAAGTCCAAAGGGAATGGCACCACTAAAAGATTGACTAGGATATTCTTACCACCTAATGTAATAGTAAACTAAGGAAGAATCCCCAAATATTCACTAGGTCTTATGTCGAAAGCTAGAAACTCAGTGGTAGCTGACACAAGTTTGGGAGAACTCAAAGCTTGCCAAGGTGAGGAGGATAAAATACTTTTTGAGGCTCCTTCATATACAATACATCGGAAAATTCTCGTTGAATTAACTTTATCCATTATCTGGAAAGGTGCAGAATAAGGAAGGTGAGGCTCAATAAGATCATTCCAATCAAAGGAAACCATCCTAAAACTTGGAAGGAGCATACTCGAAGAGAGTGGAATTCCCCCTTATTTAGAAGGTACTAAACTGGAAATGCTAAAGACATATTCGATAGACACATCACTCCTCAAAATAAGAGTGGGATCGGATGAAGATTGCATCGACACGACTACTTTGGTATACTTGTCTCTCTCCAAGAGAAGAGTGGGATTGGTCGAAGATTGCATCATGGTGATCACTTTCTCAACTGTTGGTTGAAAAGGCTACGAGAAAACATGGTCAAGAGATGCATCATCCTCCAAAAGAAGAGTGTGATAAACTGAATATTACATCGGGATGACCACTTCATCAACCAATGGCTGAAACAATTGTTGGGAAACCAAAGATGACTCAAAACTAGAAGGGTCGTCGGATAAGGACCACAGTCTTAGTACCTCTGGAATACTAGGGAAAAAATGAATAAGGCAATCTCCATTACAAATATGTCAAGGGAACTTGATCTTATGTCCTATTCATCTAGGATTCTTAATAGTATCAATGCCCCCAGCATGACTGCAGTGGTCGGTGACATGCTCCCAACATGACTTGCAGAGGTTAGTGGCATTTTTCCAATATGACTAGCGGTGACTAGATTTGATCACTTAGCATGACTTGCAACAGTCATTGGGTTTCTCCCAACATGACTAGCATAGATTGGTTTCCCACTCCCAACATGACTTGCAATGGTTGGCAAGTCATCTCCAACATGACTCGCAGAGGTTGGTGAACTATTTCCAATATGACTTGCAGTGACTAGACTCGTACCCCCAACATGACTTGTAGTGGATGATTTCTTGTCTTCAACATGAATCATAAATGTTTTTGACATATCTCTAACATGAATCACAGAGGTTGGAGAACTGATACCAGTATGACTTGCAGTGACTAGACTTGCACTCCAAGCATGACTTGTACAAGCTAGTGACTAAACTCCAGTATGACTTGCAAGGATTGGGCTCTTTCCCCCAGCATGACTTGCAACAGTTAGTTGTAGATATCAAACATGACTTGCAAAGTTTGGTGAATTATTGTTAGTATGACTTGTAGTGACTGGAATTTCCCCCCAGCATGACGAGGAGAAACTGATGGCATGTCTTCAACATGACTAACAAAGGTTATTGACTTCTTATTTTTACTCTTCCTCTTCCTATACCTTTTAGCCTTATGGTTACTAGTATATAGAATTTAAATAGAAGAGGGAGAAGGAGGAGGAGTAGACTTCGCTAACATATAAGGTAAAGGATCAAAATACATTCGATGCCCATGACATAAGTTTCTTGTCTAAGAAGCATCAAGAGAATTCAAAACATTTGAAGTGGTCCACAACCAAACAGGTAGTTCTACATTCAACCTACTAATGTTCAAATTGGCCATTAATGGGGTACCAATGTTTCCAAAGAAAGGAAAAGCACAAGAATCCCTTTAGGCATGGGTCCCTTGGTTGGTATCCTCAATAACTTTG
The DNA here is from genome assembly GCA_009831015.1 of Picea engelmannii. NCBI lineage: Eukaryota > Viridiplantae > Streptophyta > Pinopsida > Pinales > Pinaceae > Picea > Picea engelmannii. Next base: position 229,721 of record ML778144.1, on the reverse strand, counting down.
GCCATAACTTTCTTATGCACAGGTTCATCCCTTATGGGATTGTTCACGTTCGAAAAAGTCTCACACGTTGACTCTGGAAATCTAGTGGTATAAAAACCTAAGCCTTCTAAGAGGCAGATCCACGCTTTCAAGAGAAATACTAGGGGTCCTTCTCGAATAGTGGAGTTATTGGTCAACCACATTGAATCAATGATCCAAAAGTGGTGATATAGACACAACCTAAGGCCAACTATATAAAGAAACACTCCACTAAAAATTCCTAAGTGAAACATTGCAAACAAACAAATTCTCCAAAACTTTAGCTCGAGTGGATAAGTTATAGATTCCAAAGCAATGAAAAAATGTAAAGGGAACTTCTGGAAACTAGCATGAGTTAACCAAGTCCCTAGACCGATGAATGAAGGAGTAAGAAGCAGTTACACCAACCTCCATTAACCATCCCTACCTGGTCCAAGTACCCTCACTTCACGGGGCACCTTCCAAGTGTATTAAATAGAAAGACACAACATCTTCCTTAGGTACCATGGGAAACCCTCTACATTCACCTCTGAGATACCTAGGAAGAGAAACTATGGATGCCAACTTGCAGTTAGCGTCCAGGGGGTACAATCGACAATCAAGATCAAACGTATGGGCTGGGTAACAAATCCTAAATCTATGAAATAACTGCCTCTCAAGGAGGTATGCATACCAGTGAAACCCCCATATATTATCTCTACATAACACTTGGTCAAGCCTCAGAGGGGTTGTCTCCTTGACTCTTCCTCGCGCGACCTTGTGTTTAACTCATGTGTTAAAGGAGGCTCCTGACTATACTTCTACAAAAATTGGATTTGACTCTCCCTATATCATACTCCTATATTTGTTTACTATCCTTGGGGAGCTATCTCTCCAATCATAATTCAAGGCCCCAACCCTAAACTTTTTAATGAATCCTAGAAACAAAGTCTGGTGAATTTTAATTTTAGCGTTCATTTTAGCAGCTTTTTTTTTACTCAAAGGATATGCAAGTGAAGTGAAACTGGTGTTGTTTGAGAATCTTGCAAAAATGAAACTTATAAGAACACTAGAAAATAAAACTTTACACTAAATCTATAATGAGAAATATTTTCAAGAAAGAAAAATGCATGAACAATCCTTCAAACCTTGAAATGCGATCTTTTCCCTTTTTGATGCAAAATGCACAATGCAACCTTTTGAGAAAGCAAAAGAAGCAAAAAAAATGATGTTCTTTGTTATTTTTCCTTTGAAATGATTTTCAATATGAGAAGAAAACAAAATCGTGTGTTAATATCTTTTTCTTTTTCAAATATGAAGCAAAATAGTGCAAAGAAAGAAGGAGACCTAACTAATAGAAAACTAGGCTTTTTTCGTTTTCTTCTTCTTTCTACAAAAAAAAAACTAAATAAAAGATTCTAAAAGAAAGAATTTTTTGTTTCTAATGGATGAAAAATCCAAGGAAAGCACAAAATAAAAGTATCGAACTCAAATACAAACTCAAGTTTCGAAAATGACACAAGAGTGACCAGGAAACCGAGATCCTAAGAATAAGACTAGTCTTATAGTGATGCAATCCAAGAGATAAAATGGAGCCAAATAAGGATAATAATAAAAAATTCCTTTCAATTTTAGGGCTTTACCAACCTCCTATGGGCCAGAAAATATTCGAGACCAAACACCCCAAAAAAGGCAAAACATGGCTTAAAAAACGCTGCAAAACAAGCAAAAAAGTCACTTTTCTTGAGACATACATGACTTTTTCCACTGTAGGTCACGTATACAAGATATTTTAAATTCCTTTCATCATTTTAGGCAGTGTATATGATCTCTTGTATGTTTCGTTTCCTTATATTATGTGTGTATACGTGCTTGTACACTTACACACTTGTATGTGTTTTTGCCTCTTAAAAGGCGTGTATGTACACGGTTTTCACTTACTAAAATAAGTGTATATACATGATTTACATGCATGTGTTTTTTCATCTTAAAAGGCATGTATGTATGCATATGTTTTCAAAGGAAAAATTCGTTCTAAAGCCCAAAACACAAAATGCAGTAGAGAGATCAAAAGAAAGCCAAAAAAAATGGAAACCAAAAAGAAAATCCAATAATGACTCAAAACCAGAGAAGCATCAAATACCCTTGTTTTTATTTTAATTTTATAAACCAATACTAACTTCTGATATTGCTAAGGACATAGACAGAAACCACAAAATCCCAGGAGGACCCTCAAAAACCAAGACAAGACCTTGACCAAGCAAAAATGCAAAAACACCTCTTTATAAAAATTGTACACAACTCTCACCAAGGAAAGGAGCATATGTACATACCCTTCCCTCTTATAACCCACATATGTACACATCTATCATTGAAGAACAACATGTATAATACCCATAATTTCAAGAAAAAGCAATAACATATTGGACTCAAGGACTGAAAATAAAGGCCTAGGTTTCTAAAAGATTGAACTCAACAAAAAAATCGTGAAGCAATCAAGAAAACCAAAGAAAATTAATTCCAACACCCTATACTAACTCAAAAAGGAGATTAACTCCCCAGTATGGTCTCCAATTCTGCTTTCGAGGAAAAAACCCCTACAATAGTGGTCTTACTGCATCAAATCTAAGACTGTACAGAAAGCAAATTCCATAGAGAGAACTCAACAAAGATAATATAACTAAATTTAAAGGAAATAACTAACTATCTGGAGGGGAAGAAGGATTAACTCACCAAATACCCGCAGTTGTTGTCGTTCCTGATTGTTCGAATCTTCTCAGTCTTTTCCAATAGTTCCTCTACAACCTTCAAGAACATCAAACACATAATCTTACGCAAAGAGGTAGTTATACTAATAACTACTCATTGGTCCAATGAAAAATAATGGAATGATCAAAGCAGTTAGTGTTATACAAATCTAATATGAAAGAATTGCAAATTGAACATCACAAATACAATGCTTTTTTGAAGGAATGAGTCTCTATAATATTCAGTAGCTTTGGTAGTTTCAAAGTATACATGTCTTATGTGGTGCCTCCCTATCAAAAGAGATCTCGGATCCCTCCACACAAGATCCTACTATAAAGGTTGGTTTTGACTCCAGATTCACCATAGACCCAAAGAGAATATAAGGGAGACTCTTGGTCAGATTGGATGGTGATCAGAAACGGGACTGGAAACAAGGGTTTCTAGGTCAATAATCAGTAGCAACAAGGATGTATGTGGGATTACAGACAAGGCGGGTGTATCCAACTGGGATTTTTCTTTGATATCGAAAGAATCACTACTTTTTTCCTTGGACCAAATTCTCTATGCATGCCATCTTTAATCAGTTATATATTTTTAAAGACGGTTGAGTATGGGTAAACAAAGTTAGGTAACTATATATATATATATATATATATATATATATATATATATATATTCATTTATTAGTTTGTATGCATATTTCCTTTGGGTGGAACGCGTGTACGCATGCTGCATAATTTCCAGAGTGTGTACAAGTTCCAAAAATGTGTTTTTAGAAGGTCTCAAGAAGGTATGGGGAAGCAATGTTTGCAAGTAGGATAGGAACTAGGCCAATGCTTGTCAATGCTTGAATGGTGGAAAATGTTGTTATAACAGTAATAAAATGGAATAACCTACCATTGGAAAGTCGACATGGGAAGATGAGTTATTCATGAAAAAACATGTGTAGTTAGTCAAGTGTTGAGGAAAACATGTGTTTGAAGGGAGGTGCATGTTAAGCCTTGGACAAAGCCCCATGACAATCCTTGTGTTGGGGACAATTAATTGCTTAATAAAGAAACAACTAATCACATGTACATTAATTATCAATCGAGTAATGTCTTTTTCTTTCAAGGCAGTCTGCAAAATATATGCAATAAACTACCCATGACTAACACTAGTCCTACATGATTATATTCTACAATATCAAGCTCATTCAACAAGAAATAAAATGCAAGACTTGAATATCAATACTAAATTTAAGAAGCAGAAATCAAGTGACATGAAAGAAGACTTATGTTAATCACACAACTTGAATCAACACTAAAGTAAACAACACCTTACTGAATTGGAAATTTAACTTATTGCACCCAACATAATTCAAATGTTAATCGAGAGAAATAAATTAAATGAAATCTAGAAATTGCAGGAAATATCAAATCTAGAAAATATAGTAGCCAACAAATTACTTGAAGAAAAGGAAATTTTCTTTAAGGAACATAAATTGAAATTCAAAAAAACAAGCACATAACTAAACTAGTTTCGATGTCCAAGGCATCACCTTGTCCAGGGAAGTGGGCCCACCTGCCAAAGAGTCAGTTTTGCCTTGAAAATAATTCAAATCAAATTACAAATAATATATGCAAAACTCAATCGACATATTCCTTCATTAAAATATATGAGAGAATAATTACACCAGAATGAAGTTCTTATCTTTGCCTCAAATTCAATAATTTTCCATCAATTCCATAATTATCTCCCTTCTCCCTCTAATCTGTTTTCATTTAAATACAGAGAGGGGAAAGGGAAATTATAACTAAATATATTACAAAATGATTTCCTATTACAATTTTGGATTGATTACATAATTTGAATAAACAATATCAAATCTAGAAGATCTCTCCATCATCAATCAGCTAAAACAAGTCGAATCTGGAATTGCAATTGGAAGAATTTAGAAAACGACCACAACAACAAATCTGAGAAAATCGTCTTCAAAGAACATTTTGTTTTTCTCAATCCAGATTGAATTTTGGGAATAAATAAATTCTCATTGGAAAGCTAAATTGGTTCATTCTGCACAATAACCATGTCTTGGATTTTCAAGATTCTTCTTCAGTTTCCCAAAACATCCAACGCAAAACTATCACTTCTTATTCCAACGGATTTCTGAGTTGGAACATTTGATTATAAACTAAAAATCAATTTTTCAATCTGGAAGAGATCTTGGAGGCTAAAAACATGAGTGATTTTATAAAAAAAATCATTAATAAACCATTATTAGCAAAATCATGCATAATAATCTTCAATTTATTAAAAATAAAGGAGAACAAATATTATTTACCCACAAGAGTATAAATAATTATAAAATGGAATTCTATGATAAATTATGATAAATGTCATGATAAAGAATGGTAGAAATGGATGAAATATGTGTCAAGAAATGGTAGAAATAATGATAGTTTAGTGGCCCAACATCTCCCCCAAACTGAACTTGTTGCATGTCCTCATGCAACCCAATGCCTCTATATTAACCAAGTTGTGATTCAATAACCAAKATGTTTACTCCARYTCATGATAAAAATAAAAATAAACWTCTTCCCCMAAAACAATAGTTATTCAATTCTAACAATGTTGGTRAAGCTGTAACAATTTTCACATTGACTTTCAATCATATGTATATGAAGTTGTAGAAAAATATGATATAAGTAACAACAAACTTTTATGCATTGTATGAAAGTGAAATTGTATGCCTTAAATGAGGAATAAATGAGAAAACATCCATCATGCATAACAACTCCTCCCCCAAACTGGAGAATTAGCATGTCCTCATGCAACTAGAAAACAAATTGAAGTGGTTGCTTCAATTATTGTTGAAACCTCAACTTGGTGTATAACAACAAGGAATAAGGGAGGTTTTGGGAATAAATAAGGATAGTAATGGGTGAGAAAGAATATAATGACATGGCCCTGGTAGGTAAAGAAACGAAAAATACCCTCCCCCAAACTAAAAGCTTTGGTGTCTTTTGAAAAATGGAGAGTGGTAAAGAAATGGAAATAATGGTTTAAAAATATGAGTCAATAATGCTTAGTGGTTTTTCATGACATTCTCCTAAACTTTTAATAAAGTCACAAACTTATGCTACTTTACCTCAATTTTTACCTCCATGAAAGCGTGGAATGGCGTGGATGGACTGATATTGGTTGAAGTTGTTGTAGGATGAGTTCATGTTGAAAATGATATGGAAGGTGGAAGCCATGCAAGATGAAAGAAAGTAATCATAAAGTGTATTATGGTTTCCTTCTCCAAAACTGATTAGTTGTCCTGCCATCAAGATTTCTATAACACATCTCATTAGTATCCTCAATAAGTAATTCATCACCTCAATTACCTCATTATATATAAAAGTGACATCATCATGTTATGAATTCCATTTGATAATAATGGATAAAAAGGGAATATAAAAGAGGATAAAAATGAAAAGAACAAAAATCATTCCCTATACCCATCAACTTTGGTTTCTATGGGCACAAAAATGGTGAGAATTAGTTATCTCAGTCTTTGCTTCTCAAGATCGATCAATTTCCTAGTGTTCATAATCAGAAATAGGCCTCTTTATTCTACCCCAAAATAATAGTAGTGTTGTTAAAATATGAATAAATGGCGACTGATTGGGAAAAACAACTATCTTTGGTGAAAGATATGAATCTTTCTAGAATAAAGGAATGATAGATTCGATGATACAAAATTTCAAATCTCAAATATCCTAAAAGTTTTCACCCCTGATATGTAAAGTGTTGTCAACTAGACCATTTAATTGTAAGTGTACCCTTTGTCTCCTACATAATCACCTCATCTCATTATTGTACATGTGTTCCATTGTAAAATGAGATTGCACCCTCAAAGAGGCTTCTATTTCATTCTTATATCTATTTCTCAAGGTGTGGATCTTCTTCTCTTTATATTTTCAAGCTATTTTGGTATTTCTTGCCTAAAATAGACCATTAGGTAAAATAATCCATCACAGTTAAAATATACTTGTGTTGATTTGATGAATGGGGATTTATTACTCCTATAATGTATATGTCCCACTGCTCGAATGGTCTACTGTTTGTAACATATTACAGTGGTATTGATGCTTTCTTCTCTCTTCCCGCACTTAACTAACAAAATTTACATTTTCTTACATAAGCATGCACATCTTGAAAGAGATAAGGCCTATAATTTTCAACTCTTAATACCTTATGAGTTGTAGTCTCATCTGCAAAATGACCTCCAGCGGGCCCATCATGGAGATCCTCCAAGAATTTTTTAGCATCTTCCTTTTCTAGACATCTTAATAAAACTCCATCATAATTCTTCTAGAAAAGGATAGAATTGATGAACTTGTACTAAGAATATTTCAATTTCAAATCCCTTTTCTTTTTTGAATTCATGTACCCTGGGCTAAACCCATGATGTAGAAAAAACATCATATCATTATACCACAAATCTGTAGTAGTTGGAATGTAGAGGGCTTCGTTATTATAATAGAAAAATCAGTTTCCCATCCCTTTCTCCCTTTATTACAATATTTTGTGATTCTACAACCAAGTTACATAATCTGTGTCCTTGCATTTGGGGTATAACTTCCACATGCTCAATATCAATCACTACTCCTTTAGATATGATATGATCGAGTAACTTCCCTTCAATAACAACAAAGATGCTCTTTTTGGGATTTAGAGAAATACCATATTTCCTACACCTTTTCAAAATCTGTGTAAGATGTGAAAAATTATTAGATCTATCTTTTGAATAAATTGTCACATCATATAAATAAACAACAACACTACAATTGATGATACCTTGTAAAGTAACAACTATTTCTCTATGAAAAATGGCTCTAGCATGAATTAATCCAAAAGGAATTCTTTTGTAGGAAAAAGTACCCCACTTTGTACAAATGTGGTTTTAATCCCATCTTCCTCTGATAATATGATTTGACTGTGTCCAAAGAAACTAATCCAGGTGCATATTGGTGGCCACCCACCTCTTCCACTTACTCACAACAGTTCTCCCACTTGGTAGTTTTCCATGGTTTTTCGAGTCCTAAACTTCTGGGGTTGTTTTGAGACCCTAAGCAGTGTTTTTTTAGCCATGTTCACCAAGGAAAGCATGGACTTACTACTAGATGTATTTCTTGGATAGATATATATAATGGGCTATCATGATCCCCAAACAGAGATTGTATGTAAAATTTGTGCCCCTAAGAAGTTGACATATCAACTAACCACTTAAGGACTTGTAACCTTGTTGTTGCTTCATCTCCCAGGGTTAGGGTTTTGATGTTTAGGGTTGATGATTCTTAGTGATTTTCATAAGAAGGATCCTTGGCCTACTTGTAGTCAACATCTTACAAATGAGTGTAGCCAACACATCTCTTCTCAAAGATAAGCTACCACCATTCTAGCTAGTTATGTAACTCTACATTTTATAGTCTTTTCTAGTTTTCATTCATAAATTGAATTTGAGTTTAGTTGTAATATTGTGTTCTCTATGATATATTTGTGTGATTTTTATTTGTTATATTTATTCTTTCATTTAATTCTCTAATAAATCTATATTATAAACCATCAAGAAGTGAAAACACTTCAAATCTCGATATAATATGTAGTAGTTGCTCCATGGGCGGAACTAGATAATTGTCTTTCTTTAAAGCTTTATTCAAGTTTCAGAAATCAACCCAAATATGAATTTATATAGTTTTGTTTCTAACTAGTATGAGATTGGAAACCCAAGCATAATTTCAAACATGAAAAACAATTTTTCCATCTAAGAGTTTCTTTAACTCTTTATGGATTTGGGTTCAAGAAAAGGGTGTATTCTACAAAGATTTTGTTGGAATGGCTTGACATATTTTTTTATTGGGATAGTATTCCAAATGATCCATGTGTCATAAGTCTTAACATCATCATATGACAATGTGAATACATATTAGTATGCTTTGAATAGTTTAACATAGGATCTATTTTTCTATTCAGAACAACCTAACACAAGATTAACATTTTTGGATTTCTTGCAATTCCTAGATTAATGACTTCATGACCTAGACTAGAACTATTGGTTTTAACATTTGGTGATCCTTTAATTTATTTTTGGTAGGTGAAACAACTTTTCCATATTAACAATACCTTCAAGCATAGTGTGTATCTCAACTTCAATTAGTTTCTCCTTGTCACCTTCCAAAGTTTCCTTGAACTCTTCATCATCAATAGTTATATGCTTAAAATACTCCCCATTGGTGAGAAATTCTAAGATATGTTCATCACCCTCAAATACTTTCCAATTTTTAATATTATCCAGGATAGAGAGTCTATAAATCAACTCAATGGTGAACCTACTTGCTTCAAAATCTTATGATGCAACAAGTCTAGAAGTTGCAGTAGCTAATGAATCAACAACGGGTTTTTGGAACGTGGGGTGATAGAAATATTAAAAGCATTAAAATTACCAATCAAACTATGAACTTCCTCATGAAATTTGTAGATGTGGCGAGTTGAAATGTATTATATTTTAAATATGTCTAACTATGATCTCAGAATCTCCAAACAATTTGATTTCCTCAATTTTTAAATCAATGGCTTTTTTAAGACCCTAGACAAGTGCCTCATACTCTGTAGTATTATTGGTAAAATCAAACTCTAATCAAAAGAAAGGAAACTACGTTTACCCCATGGATCAATCAACAAACAACCATCTCTAGCTCCCTCTTGGGATCTGAAACCATCAAAAAATAAAGTTCATATATCAGGGGTGTACTTAAAATATATTTTATTTTTGTTTAAATTATCAAAAGAATTAGAATTTACATCATTTACAAAATGGTAATACTTCCTATATCATGACAATTATCTTCTTTTAAAGTCAATTCAGATGGCTATGTTTCAAGTACGAAAGAAACTTCAGCAACAAAATTACCAAAATAAGATTTTAAAGCATAATTTCCAAGAATTGGAAATTATGAAGGTGAAGGTTCATTGGTAGCCTCAAGATTAGTAACAATATGCTTCATGTATATTTCTCTATCAATTTTAATACTATTTGGTTGTTCATTCCATGGAAGCGAGAGGTGTGACCAATTTGATGCAAAATAACATTTTAATTTCTATGACCAATCTCTACTGAGAAAAAGACCATATGCTTCAGGGATATCAACCACAACAATTTCTATAAATTGGTGAACCTTGGGATTAGAAGCTACTCTAGTCAAAACATCCTTCAATTCACTAATTACGTTAACTTTTGATCCAACTGGAAAATTGAAATACCATGTAGATGTTGTATTTTCAAAGGTGTAAGCGAAAATTCAGCATACCATGACTTCATGTTGTACAATCAACAATATGATGGTTAGAATAAATTTCATAACATAGTCCTCAAGAAGCCCAGCCACTTCAAGCTCATATTTAGGATGCAAACGTTTTGGATGCTTGGGTAAATTATGTAACTATCTGGGTAAATCCACAACATCTCAACACAACGAAGGTTTATTATCATTCTGATTGTTATCCATTTCTGAATTATCGAATTCAAATTTGACCTTTCTAAGTTATCTAAATCAACACATGAACCTATATACATATCAGAATATTCACTTTCAAGTGGGGTTGTAGCAGGATTGACAAGAGTTGGAGGAATTAAGTCAAAAGGTTGTGGTATTTCTTGTAAGGATAATTCCACTAAATATTGTATTGTGTGAACCAAGGTATGATTGTGGGTTGTGGTTATGGTTCTAGTAGTATTTCTACAATGAGGAAGCAAAGGAGTTACAAGAAAAGTAGTGGTTTTCCTTGCATGCGCTCAAGTAATACATCTAAAATAATTTATTTCTTGGTTTGAAACTGTGTATAGGATCAAATCAGTCTCAGTTCTAGTATTTTTCAAGTCCTAAGGTATAGGATTTTCATAAGTATGACCTTAAAGATTAGGAACATATGTTTTTAAATGTCGGTTGTTTGTATGGATTACTATACTCAGCCCCTCCTTTTAGTACCAAATCTATTGATGGGGATGGATTCCCAATTCTCAACAATGGGGATTAAAACCAAGGAATAGGCCCCGTTGGGCCTCCGTTTTGACACCGCTATTACCTTATCTTATCTTCTATCTTGGTCAATTTTACCTCTGACATATGCATATGTTGTCTATTTCTTCCACAAACCTACCTTGTGACCTTATTCATATGCATAATGAGGTAACCTGTGTTAAAAGCATGATTTGTTTGATTTCTTAATTAATTGGGACTAAATGATTGTTGTTTATGCTTCTAATTACTTTTATTACTTTAAGCAGCTTCATGACAAGGAATTATCTCATTTGGTACTCATCTTCGAGATTCATCTAGTACTTCCACTGGTCCGGTACTGCAACATTCAACTATTATGTTCTGATACTCCGCTTGATCTGGTACCAACTCTGCGTTGATCCGGTACCAACTCTGCACTGATCTGGTACCAAGATCTAGTACTGTGTTAGTCCAGTACTAAACCCAATTCTACAGGATTGATGTTTTGAATGAGTACAATGCCAATGGCTGCAATAAATTGGTTGGATGGAAGCATCATTGGTTCGTTTGAAGACCACGATAGACTTCATCACTCATGCACTTCGTTTCATGAGGATGAATTCCATTCCTTGAGATACTCTATGTTCACCAATTGTAATATTTTCTAAACACTTGATGATTATCTTCAGACTTTGATTGTAATGACTGACCTTCTTTAAAAGGGGCATTGTGTAGATGATAGATAAGAGAGGAATAATATACATTGTTATGCTAGGAAATTGAATGTTGAATTATTGATTCACTCGTTTAATTGAAAGAATACAAATGATAGTTTTTGCAATTCATGGATGTGAGTAGAGTTTATATTCTGTAATTTCTTTAGAGCTACCTTATTGGTTCGGCAAGGGCCCACCACCCCAACCAAGGTAAGTCTCCCTGTATATGTTTATGTGTGGACATAAGTTAATTGTGTGAGTGTGCAAATAAAATAATTGTGTATTGCAAATGATTCCGAGTGCATGAACTTTCCTAAGTACAACGTAGACCTCTAAATAGATACCTGTTGATTTTGGATCATTGTGAATGATTCTATTATATTAGTAGATGATTTTGGATCAGTGTGAATGATAGTAGATTATTCTATTTTTGTTTCTACAGGGTGATATTTAGCCAACAAAAGCTAGGTAAATGTTTGGGATTGTTAGATAAGCAATTTTTTTTTTCTGAATTTGAAAGTCTTAGTAATTGTGTTGTCCTCGGTAGGTACAGGAACAATTATATTTCATCTCTCACCCTTCATGCATCATCAATTAATTCTTTCAATCATATTGAATGTCTCTTGTATTGAGGAAGGAAGTTTTGATTGGGATTGATTAGGTTATGATTGGTTTCTTTCCAAGAGTAAATAGAGTGAATTGTCAATTGTTATGTGAATTCAATTGCTACAGGAAGCAGGGTCTCAGTTCATATTTTTACTTCACGAGCCTATAATGAACAGACTTGCTATCTGAGCAAGAACCTTTTTCAACTGAGTGTTTGCTTGAGATTTTTACTATGATCTTTATCTTCTAGTTTGAAGTCGAGTGAAGAATAATGTTCAGATATTCCAAAAACAGAGTATTTTGTTATTGATTGTTTCTTGATTGAGCTAGATACAACAGACATAGATAGATTACCTATTTTTGGCACATATAGTGTAACAACTCTTTTGATTACGAACCTCGGATTGATATATAAATGAGTGAAATATACTAAATATATATTTACACCAACATGCCCAATTAAACTATTCCTTGTTTGGGATGGAATAATCCTCTAAGTTAATGGTCAAACAACTGTTCAATCGGCTTAATGAATTAGTTCGAAAGAATCTTTCCATTATTTTTTATGTTTTTTTTTGTAATTTATATATTTAAGGCAAGAAATAAATCTAATAGAATGAGTTTAAATAAATTTGTTACTAAAAGATAACATTCAAGAACAGTAAATGAGTGTGATATGTAGCTTTAAATTACCTAAGAAATAATTCTTCTCAGAAATATTACTACAAGATAACCTTAAAGAAACATAAACTACTTTAATGCAAAAGGAGATGAAAATTATAGAAGCAAGACACTCATAAATAATTCCACGGTGTGTCATATATGAGATGATGAGAACATATTACAGAAAATAAGAAAATAATTAATAAATCATATATAACTAGTCACTGGAAATAATAACCAGTAATTTATTCAATCACACAAGCTAAGTTGGAAAAATTAAAATCCTTACTAGATGCTTGTGACATCAATTCAAGAATAGAATAATCCATGAATAAAAATTAATACATGGAAATCTTTAGCGAAAAATGATCCTTGACTCCAAAAAGAGTTTTTGAATTGAGCTTGAAATAATTTTGAGCTACAATCCTTCCCAATAACCTCGGACCTAAATACCTTTTATTAGAGGTCAATTTTCATTTTTATAAGGAAAATTACATGCAAAAATAGAATAAAGTAAGAAAAAAGTTCATAAATCCATGTAGGCCGCTACAACTTCGATGAATTGAGCGTCTCAATTCATTCATGCTTAGTATCCTACCTTCCCCACTACTCAAACAATTCCTCGAATAGATTTTTGTTGAGGGAATGTTTGTTGCTCCATGCGAAGACTCAATGTAACATTTTCTCACCTAAACCTTTTGATATATTTCTCTAATTTGGGAACAATAGAATCCACTTGAGTCATTGTTTTGACTTCATTTTTTAAAAACTTTTGGAGATGATCACACTCTAATGAGGATATACCTCTAACATCAACTTTTCACTTATCGGTGATCTCTTTGAACTTACCCATTTCCTTCTCGACTAGTTGAAAACCCCCTACCAGGACAAAATTAGGCAGTATGCTCTTTGATGCGGTGTCCTCGACGAGATCCCATATTTTAATGCATTCATGCCACTCTTCCTAAGCCTAATTTTGGGATGAGTTGGCCAACTTCCTCCAGTACCTAACTGGCTATTCAATTCCAGATATTACATCCTTGCCTAGCATTCTAATTCCATAATCATCATGACCATGGCTCTTTTGAATCTCCTTAATGAATGCTACCTAATCCTAAATATCAACTTGTCTCTCCATCCACGTGAGATTTTTTCTATACAACAAATCACCAAGATTATCCTTTTTGATATATAACAAAGCATCCTTAATAGTGTAAAGAATAACACTATCTGCATCTACCCTTTTCCTTTTCTAGATCCTTTTGACTATGGCCTACTTAGGATAATTCTAAGTTATGGACTCCAATTCCACAACCTCTTCTAGGGGAACTTGAATAGGTTGATCTCCCCATGAAAATATATTATGAAGACTTTTGGGAGTATATAAGTGTTCCATAGTTGGTCCCTTTCCCTTGTCACTAGTCTTAGGCACAACTTCTTCATCTCATGTCAAATACATTACCTCAATGGATGGTGTCATGGCTTGTTGAGTTTGTTGTTGTTATTGGGCTAGGGCATGCTCTGATTTCTACTACTTTCTCTCTATAATATCCCCATAACCTAATCCTTCCCGAACTACTTCCTGTTGGATTATATCCTTCGCTTTCTTTTTCTTTTCCTCCTCTTCCATTAGCCTCTCCTTTTCTTCCTATTCTTTTTCCTTATTTTCTAACTATAGAATTTATTCTTCTTCTCTCTTTTATTCTTCCACTATTTTCCTTTGTTCCTTTTATGTTTTCTTCCTAAGTTCCTCCTCAAGGAGTTTTTTCTCCTCTTCCTTCTTCTTCTTGTTGAAATCTTTTTTCTTCTATCCTTCTCTTTGTTTTGTCTTCTTGTTGTTCTTTCTCATGATCGTATTGCATATCCTTTTTCCTATACTCAGCTTCATAGGCTTTTCTCTTCTTCTCCAAATCCAACTATGTGATTTTCTCCTCTTACCTCTTTCTCATCTCTTCCTTAGTTTTCCTCTTCAATTCTTGCTCTCATGGTTTCCTTGTATGTTCATCTTGTATTTTTTTCCTTTCAACCTCTTCTTTAAGTCTGACTTCCTCTAGTATCCCATCTTATTCAGCTTCCTTATTGGTCCTTTCTAACTCAACTATTCTCCTATTATTTCATCTATTTTTTCATTGGGAGACATAGGGCTAAAAGTTTCCAAACTAGGGTGTTGTAACTTCAACTGGACCTCATCCCACTTCTTTTCATTTCCATAGGGAAGTTCATCCTCCAAAAATTCATGAGAATATGGATACGCTAAGGATAGTAGATCATTGTTCTTGGCTACAATGCCTTTGGTATCATGTCTTCTAAACCGACCAAGAGGTAATATGTATTCAAGAACAACACTAGCCTCTTATCGAGCAAGTTTTTTATCCTTTAAGTAATAATGATACAAACTAAAAGTATATGGAATTAAAACATTTTTCTTAACTTCCTTCAATAATGAAGCATTAAAACCTTGTAGAAATGTCTGATATGCCATTTCTCCTAAGACCATTATGCCAAGAACATATTTTGGTAACATATGTGGTGTTGCAGTTGCACTATAGACTCTTAAATAAGTGAAATATTCTTCAAAATACCAGTTGCCAATATAACTAATCAACTTCATAACAACTTTAGTTAGCCTTGGACATTTTTTGCAAAAGATAATATTGTGTAACAGAGCTAATAAAAAGTCACAAATTGTTGAATATTGTTCCTTATACTTGTATTCCCAAAAAATCCAGCAATAGACATGTACTTGTGATTATGAGACCTACCAATTGAGGTTGAAACCTCCAAATATATTAGTGGCATAAACTATATCCAACAGATAGGAAGTCATACAAAACGGTATCCCAATTAAATAAACTTCCAATAGTAACTATCATGTAGGTTAATGGTACCCAAGCATTCCTTAAATGCACACAATGATTATCCCCATATAGTTTGGCTATCAAAGACATGACATACACATATGGTTATCATAGATTAGTTATGGAGTAACTATTATTTTATTTGTGGAAGAATCCATTGTCTTCTCTCCACCAACTTGCTAGAATTTTCCCATAATCATGTTTTTTATAGAATTCATCCACAAAAATAATAACTAGGTGAACTTCAGGTTTTGGCAATTTTCCCATAATCACGTTTGTTTTTAGAATTCATCCACAAAAATAATAACTAGGTGAACTTAGGGTTTTGGGATTTTATAATATCTTTCCAAATTCACTGCTAGAAAGGAACCCAGACATTGTCTTTCATTATTCATTATCATTCTCTTCTTCAAATATATATGGTCAATAATCCACTCAATGGATTTTGAACAAGTCATCATAGGTGTCTCGACTACAAAAAAATGCAAATGACATTTTTTATGTTGACGAAAACCTTACCATCAACTTCATTTATGTCAAGGTTGTTGTGAGAGATCACCTCTGGATAATATTCTATACAAAATTTCGGATATAACTCATACCATCCAAGGAAAGGGATTTTTGATCTTAAGTTGGCCTCAGCATATTTATATAGAAGTAGTGGTTGGTGCTTCTCAGGTGCAAGTATCTGGATCACGGGAACATTAAAACATGCACTCATAGACTAGTAGGAATACCAGCTTTGGTACCATTGTAAGATCCCCTCTTGTTGTTGATAGGTTTTGATGGTCATCGTTGATATATTTGGTGTTTATTTAGCTCAAGAATTGTGTCAAACAATTTGACAGCATGATTTGATACCACTATAATATCCCATTTCTAGATGTTGTTGTGTTTTTTTGAGTTTATTTGGTTTAGGACCTTTGTCAAACATCTCACAACCTTGCTTTTAGTATCCTCTCTTGGACTCTTGTTTGATTTTTATCATCGTTGATATGTTTTGTTTGTTTTGTTGATGTGTTTTACTGGTTGTTTAGTTCAGATGTATTGTAAAATAGTTCACACAACTCACAAGGAAATGGACACAATAGTGGTTTTATTATATGTAATATCAAAAGAAGGGTTTTCATGTGATTTGAAAAATCATAACTATTTTATTCTCAGCTGTAAAACCACTATTGATCTACAAATACAATCAAATATATAGAAAATAACCCAGCAAGATAAATATAATGTGTTCACTATCTTTGACCTGAATGTATCCAAATTTGTACGTCACTAAGATAATGAGGTATCCCATGTACTAGGTAATTATGGACATATATAGGTGTGTTGGGGAAACCCTGCCACGCTCCGCAAATCAACAACAATTGTCACAACCTGTAGAAACCCCTCCTGGGTAGAAATACCAGCACTGTAATAAACCCTTGGAACACCATGATTTTGCAGAGAAAGGTATGAGTTGATGAGCAAAATAAAAGAGAGTTGTAACAACTCTATCCATGTTGGACTATCCCCCTTATGAAACCCATGACATGTTGTTATTGGCACCCTTTTGTAGATCCACATGAGTTATATATTGGTGTGCCCTCCCTTCAATCATATACCATCAATCAAATTGATCTTCTCCTTTATACTATGAGCTACCAAAGTTGTAGCAGCCTTTCCTACATCCACATGATTATGATATGTAATGGTTCGACGTCCTCTTGATCCCTCAATATGCATATAAGAGGTGTGCCCCCTCTCCATGAACCCACAATATGGAAATAGAAGGTATGATCCACACAAAACCACAAATTTGTTGATAGTAAAGTAATACGGTCTCTTCTCAGATTGCCATAAATTGAAGATGAGCTTTTGACCTCCACAATTACCACAAACCCTACAAATGTCCACAAACTTAGCAAAAATGTTGAATCTATCCTCTTCTCAATTAAACCACTAAGATATTTGAGTAATCTCTCCTCCTTGATCAGCTAGGGTGGATAATTTCACCATTGAAACCAACCTATTCAAGGGTTTCAATCCCAAAATGATAAGAATCCACAAGAGCTCTCCAAATCAATATGAGAAAATAATCATGCATAATGAGAGAATGAGCTCTCATTGTACTTTTATACCCTTTTTTCATTTTCTCTTTAATATTTAATTATAAAGTAACTGATCCAGGTGGATATTGGTGGCCACCCACCTTTTTCGACTAGCTAGCTCAAAACAGTTTTCTGGCAAATTTGGCAATTTACTATTTTTAGCAGTTTTTAACTTCCAGGGCCATTTTGAGGGCCCAAATGAAGGTTTTTCGAGATCAAGGTTCTCAATGATAGATGAAGGCATAATTGAGGCCCCAAAATGAATTTCCTCGACAATACCTTTCCAACGGGCTATCATATTCCTAAAACGTAGATCGTATGCAAAAGTTACGACCCCAGGAAGTTGATGTACTAACTTACCCAAACGGGGCCCACATGACTTTTCGCGCTTCGTCTCCTAGGGTTAGGTTTTTGGATGTCTAGGAATTTTGGCATTCCTGTTTATTGTAAAAATGCCTTCAAAGCCTCATTGTAATCATCTTCTTGCGAATGCGAGTAGCCGTCACATCTCTTCTCAGAGATAAGCTGCCACCATTCTATCAAGTCTTTCACTCTGTATTTTACAGTCTCTGTACATTTATTTCATTAATAGAAATCATGTATTATTGTATATCTGTGCTTATGGTTGCATCTATAATATATTTATGTTATATTATTGAATATCTACGATATCTCTGTGCATTTCTTTGTTATATCTTTGATCTCATTTCATGCCGGCCACCCACCTTTTTCAACTGGCTCAAAACAGTTTTCTGGCAAATTTGGCAATTTACTATTTTTAGCTTTTTTAACTTCTGGGGCCATTTTGAGGGCCCAAATGAAGGTTTTTCGAGATTGAGGTTCTCAATGATAGCCAAAGGCATAATTGAGGCCCCAAAATGAATCTCCTCGAAAAACCTTCATTTGGGCCCTCAAAATGGCCCCCGGAAGTTAAAAACTGCTAAAAATAATAAATTGCCAAATTTGCCAGAAAACTGTTTTGAGCCAGTCGAAAAAGGTGGGTGGCCACCGATATCCACCTGGATCAGTAACTTTATAAAATATCCTTTTAATATTTATCTCAAAGTCACTTTATAACACCCCTTTAATATAATTACTCAATATCACATTTAATTTTACTTTTCACCCAAGTGACATTGAATAATTAAAATAATCAATTCCCTTTTTCATTGACTATAGACTATGGGAATTAAATAGGATACTAATTCATCTCTTGGAGTGATCACTCGGAAAGGGACATTATTGTCCTCCATTCCCGAGATTTTTTTTCCTCAAACAACTGCAAGTTATCCTTAGCATGCCCCTCTATTAGAACAACCCTCCAATCAGCAAACATATTAGAAATAGAGCAGAAATAAGACTTCCTAGAGAATGAATCAACCACCACCTTGTTTCTTCCTTTCACATACACAATACAAAATTCATAAGATTGAAGTTTACTTACCCATTTATGTTTCCCATCATTCAAATCCTTCTAATGGAGGAAGAACTTGAGGCTGTTATGAACTGTTTTGACCACAAAGTTCCCTTGGTCTTGCACACCCTTCTTTGCTTTAACAAATTCAATCAAAAGCACCAATGCTTCCCCTATATCATTCATTGTAGTCAATAGACACCTTGAAGGACTCTTTTCAAATGCAATCAATAAATTTCCAAACTTCTTCACTCTATAAATAATCTCAACACAAATAGATGCTTCATATGATCCCATAAACCCTCTCAAGTGTGACAAATTCCTTGGCATAAGCCAATCCTGGATTGCCTTGATCTTCTTATCATCAACACTAACACTTTGAGCACTAATATTATGTTCCAAATACATAATTCCAGTCACACCATACTCACATTTTGATATTTTGGTGTAAAATGAATGTTCCTCAAGTATGCCAAGCACCTCATCTATGTGCTTCAAGTGGTCCATTTGGTCATCTATATTTTAATGTGCTTGGGTTCATAAAATCCTTGGTATCAAAAGAAGACATTATTGAACTTTGATAAGTTCACTCTGCAGCCCTCAGTCTCATCTTTTTCATGCACCTTTCAGATTAGAAATCGGTTTCCATATGCGTAAATTATTCAAGATCTGGTCTGAAGGTTCGAAGGAGAGATTTTTAAGAATTTTTCTAAGTATCATGTTCTCCTCAACATTTTCGAATTTTGGTTAAGTATTCTCATCACTTATTTCTCTCACCTTTCACATCTATCCATATTAACACTTAACCATTTTTCCACTTGTTTCTCTCTTTCTTTTATCCTCTCTTCTCTCCCTTTCTAGTTACTATACTTAGTCGTTTATGCAGTTGTGGGTTCGTGTGTTGAAGATTTCATATCCCATGTTTAGTGATATACGTTTTTCACCCAAATTTATGTGATCTACATTTTGACCACCAGATTTGTTGCGAGTTCCAAGCCGTTAATCTTTTTATTCCTTCTACATGCAAGTCCGACCAACCGTCATTCTACACTTAACATATGTTTGATCGTCCATAACCGTGGGTTGGTGGGTTCATGAAATGTTTTATATTCCAATTATCTCTTGTCTATCCCCACAACCTACAAACTATCCCCTAGATTTCCATTGCCCATGATTCTCCCTTATCCCTTCTTGTCCCATATCCCATACTTAGCCAAATTCTCAAAGCTATTCCAAGACATGAAAACCAGCTAATGGGAATATGACACATGGTAAGCTGAGGATCGTGACATATGGCATAAAATTGTGCAATGACACATGGAAATGAGGAGGACCATTCCCATGATGACACATGGGCATGACTCATTGATGACATGGCATGAGATGGATGATGACAGGATTCCAAAAATTATTATTTTATTTGATATTTTCCAAGGGCCGAATCCTCCAAGCTCCATAATTTCTTCTCTTCTTGTGTTTCTTGCTAAGTGTATCAAACACTTAGTATTATATATTATGAATAATATAATATCCCAATGCATGTGGGATATAATTTTGAACCAAAAAGTCGAATTTTATGAAGGGAAGCATGAAACTCAATCCAAGAGCTGAGATTTACCCATCAATTTTGATCGACGGTGGCTAAGTGTTGATCTTGCGGAGGCCATAACTTGAGCTCTGGGTGTCGGAATCGCGCAAACTTTATACCGTTGGAAATTTATTTTGACATAGAATATGTTTGTACATATTTAGAATGTTTAAATTTGACATATTTTTCTCAGAAATTAAAATATCATTCGGCTTCATTTTTAATGGGCTTGCATGACAATTCAACTTCACGAGCTCATATCTTGAGATCCAGGCGACGGATTTGGGAAAATTTTATATCATTGTAAATATGAGATGATGAAAATAAAATTACAAGTGGTTTAAAAGGCTAAATATTTGGTCTTAACTTCCATAAAATTAAATTACATTCGTCCTATTTTAATGGGAAATTAATTAAATTGTGCAAATAAAAGTTTATTTAAAATAAAATAAAAACTTTTATTAAAAACGGAAGGGGGGTCATTTTAGATATGTATATATTGATGATATAATTTCAATGAGGCACTAATTAAATGGAATATTTCAAGAATAAACTTTACGGGAATTTCAGAAAATGAAGAAAACCCTAACTACCCAAGTAGTTAGAAAATCTCTCCTTAAAAAGAGAACATAGTCTCCATCAAAGAGGCAAAATAATCAATATTGTCAGAGAGAAAGGGAAGAATATCAGAGGAAGAATAAGGTACAGACATTGATACATAATCAAGCTTCTGATCAAAAGAAATAAATCTCCATCTTCTCCATTTTTTTTTTGTTTTATATATTCTTCTACACCACTTCTCATAGTTTTATGCTTGAGTCTCAGAGTTGAGAACAAGGCTAAGTTGTTGAGTGTTCTTCTTATTTTCTTCTAAGATATTTTCTTATATGATGATGGAGTATTTTCATCCACCTATATGATTGAAAAATCTTTTGTAATGAAGAACATCTTTCATAAATAAAACTCCACAAATAATTGCTTTAGGGTTGATCTCGATTGTGCTTTGTAACCCTGCTTTCAGAATATAAAGTATTTGGGGTTGACCTATTAAATTCTCTTTTGATCTTGATTGCAGTACTCTGTTAAAATTCTTTGAGATGATCAAATAATTCTCTCCTATGAAGAAAATATCGATGTATTTATATATTGTTAAGAATATTGTGTGTGATGTTGATCACAATTTAATTCTGATGTTGAAGCCCTCTTTCAAACTTTTCTTTTGTTGCACATAAAGATTGTACTCAGGTTATTGAACAACCATATTATTTCATAATCTCAAGCAACAAATATTTAGGGTTTGCTTCCTAGCACTCTCCTAATCCAAGATATTACATATATATCATTTATTCCAAGAGGAGTACCACCTCTCTAAAAATGAAGGGGGACTAATGTCCTCGTGAAGTTGTCGTTTTGGTCCTGACAAATTCAAGAGTCAACATTTTTTGCGACCATACTGGGGAATGATTTATTATCAATATGTTTGAGGAACCAGAAGTCTCCATGGCTCAAATTTTCGAGAAGAAGATTCAAGAAAATTTTTGTTTATTTTAAGAATGTCTCACCTTTTTTGTGATTTCAAAAAGAAACGAGAAGCACCAAAGATTCAGGAGAATGAACTCCCTGGAAAATCTGTTGAAAAAATTCAAAATGATTGGTTTCATTCATTTCATAATGCTTCTTTATATTCTTCATCAATCCCATCAATGGCTTTGTAAGACTCAACAAAAGGGAGAAATTCTCAAAGAAGGAGGCGATTTCATAATACCCCTTTAAATCTACTAGAAGTAGACTTTCAAATGCCCAATATTCCTATTGAAATTTTTTCTACATTTATTGGGGATGATTCAGAAGATGCATAGCAACACTTGATTAATTTTAAAGGTACATGTTATGATTTCAACCTCACTGGAGATAATTTTACATGTATATTATTCTTACAAACTCTGCGAGAGGATGCTCTTGAATGGTATGTTTCATTAATGCCTAACTCCATTACTAGTTGGGATGTGTTAGAAGATCCATTTGCAGAAAAGTTCATCCCAAAGGTGCATTCATATGTTTTTGTTGATGTTGTTTCCCACCCATCCTCTCCCATATGGAAGCAAGATAATGAAATGCCCAATTTTGAAGAAGATTCTAATCAAAGAGTAGATGAAATTTTTAAGTCAAGTCAGGTTCCTGAATGATCTAAAAATGAAGAAGACTTGTATTCTTGAAAATATTTGCAAGTAAAATTTATGTGTTAAAATGCAAATGGATCAACTTTGCAACACAAATTTAATAGGATTTACTCATTCAAAATGCATATAAACAACAGCAAAATCAGTGAACAGAAAACACATAACACAGCAAATGATAAAGGAGTTCACCCCTTTCTTGGGCTACATCTCCTGGTCCATCTTGCAATGGATCATTTGTATTATTTGCTCAAAGTGCTCAAAAATGTTCTTTAAAATGCTCAAAATTCCAAATAGACTGCTCCAATGGCTTCAGAACATCCAAAAACCCCTAGCTGGGCTTTTTTGGCACCTCGTTTGGCCAAAAATTGAAGAAGATAGGCTTCCTGGAAGTCCCCCCTTCAAGCTCCCTGTCTCTGCATCTACAAAACACACCTTTGTTGGCTCAACCTAGCCCACACGCATTTAAAGCATAAAAACTTAGCACCGGGCACAACCGTGTGAATCGTGCAAACTGTAGGACGGTTATGGGTGCACCTAGCCCCTAACCGTCAAGGGCAAGGTCATATGACCCATGTGACCGTGCGTTTAGAAGTAAGAGCCATAACCGTTTGAACCGAATTCAAACCAACACATACCCGCACGCGCTTTCAATGGTCATATGGCAACAAACATGTGACCGCGTCCATATCAAAAGGGCTATGTTAAAACATATGCCCGTGACTATGTTCATATTACAACACAACATACGACTGAGGTTTAGTTTTAAATGTGCGCGCAAGGGCTTTAAACTGTGGCCATATTACAATACACATAACCACAGCCTGGGGCTTGGCCCCAGCCCGACCCCCCGCCCAAACATACAACATTTCAATTGAAATGAAATCCACACCATATAGTGTTAATAAACACTATGGTGGTGCATTGGTAGGTGGTCTTTGCCAAAGCTTTGCATGCGGGTGGAGGTCACGGGGTCGATTCTGGTGGACTCCAAATAAATTTTAAACCAATAAATAGGGGACACATGGCGGCCATTGATTGGGCCACATGTCGCCATTCCATTCACTACAAACAAGCCATGTCACCTGCCAACTATGTAAATAGCTGCCTGCCATGTGTCGTACGGCCTGCCACATCAGCATCCATACAGACTGTACAGACTGTA
This sequence comes from Picea engelmannii, assembly GCA_009831015.1. Classification (NCBI taxonomy): domain Eukaryota; kingdom Viridiplantae; phylum Streptophyta; class Pinopsida; order Pinales; family Pinaceae; genus Picea; species Picea engelmannii. Next base: position 205,669 of record ML778144.1, on the reverse strand, counting down.
TAGTCAGCACCCCTTTTTTTTGCTTATTTGTCATTTTGAACAGAACGTGATATCTCTCACTCCCGACGTCCGTTTGAACCCAAATGAGTTGTTTGGGGTTCGTAACAACGATGCCTACGCTCTTGTTCGATTTGAAGTGATTCTGAGAACTTTGAATTTTTGAGCAAAATTTGATCCCCTGATCACACCTCCCCATTGGAGAGATTTTGGACCTCCAAAAGACTATTTTCAGTCTATTTGAAGATGAGGGTATAGTTCCCTCACTCTTCCAACCTCAATCCACTTGGATTTTCTTGAATTTGTACCTTTAAGACCAACTCAAAGATACTCCACATTTCCTTGTTTTGAAGTTCGCATTCTCCTGTCAAGGATGGTGTCTTCATGCAGTTCTGTAAGATATTCTGGGGAAAAATCATCTATAGAAGGAATTTGAATATTCTCTCTTTGATCATCAATCAAAGGAGGCTCATACAATTTCAAATTCTCAACATTAACAACTGCATACATTTGCATATAAGGAGGCAAATCTAAACGGAAGGCATTGTTACCAATCTTGTCGATAATGTTGAAAGGACCATATCGAATTGGTTTGAGTTTTTTACCTTCTCCTTTAAGCCTCTCCTTACTGATGTAAAGCCAAACTTCATCTCCAACTTGGAAACTGTGATAACACGATGCTTGTCATGTCTTGTCTTGTACTTGGCTTGACTCTTTTCCAACTTCTCTTGCACCATTTGATGTATCGACTGAATTTGTTCAATGAACTTTTCTGCCCTATCAATTTCATATTGACCATCGATAGCAATATCCTTCCCAAAGATAAAATCTAAAGGAGATTTGGGTAAATAGCCAAAACGTGCTTCAAATGGTGACGTTTGAGTTGAAGAGTGCTTAGCTTGATTGTAAGCATGCTAAATGTAGTGTAAATGCTCATCCCAAAGTTTAGGATGCTTACTGCAATAAGCACGAAGAAGATGCACCACTATTTGATTTACCACTTCTGTCTGACCATCTGTTTATGGATGAAAATTTGTGCTTTTTTTAAGTTTGGTGTCCATGAGTGCCCATAAACTCGACCAAAAACATCCAACAAATCGAGAATCCCGATCAAAAATAATGGATTTAGGCAATCCAAAATGCACCCAAACATTTTGAAAAAACAGTTGTGTCGTTTGTTCAGTTGTAACCTGCTTTGTACAAGGCATCAAAATACACATTTTGCTAAATCGATCAACCACAACATAAAGATAATCATGATTTCGTCTAGACATAGGTAAACCTCCTACAAAGTCCATGGAAATACTTTCCCAAGGATGAGAAGGAACCGGAAGTGGAGTATACAAACCCAACTTTCGATTGCTAGGTTTACTTGTGGCACATAACGAACATCCTCGAACATATCTTGAAACACTTTCATTCATTTTAGGCCAGTAGCAGTATCTTTGCAAATTAGCCACTGTCTTGCCTACACCAAAATGACCAGCAATAAGAGAAGAATGGGCTTCTCTTATAATGTTGATTCTTTCCACCTGTGGAATACATAGCTTGCCAAGATGATACAAAAGATTATCATGCACATGGTAATCCAATTCCTCAACATGGTTAGAATGACACAAAGTTTCATATACTTCTTTAAAATCAATATCCAAAGCATATTGCTCAACATAACTTTCATGCATGATAGGACTATGCATAAGATTAACTGAAGCACTAATAATAGGCCTTGAAAGCATATCAGCAACTTTTTTATAAATGCCCTTCTTATACCTGATGACTAAGTGGAACTGTTGAAGAAAACCCATCCATCTGAAGTGCCTAGCTTGTTGTAGCTTTGTTTGTGATTGTAAGTATTGCAGTGGTTGATGGTCGGTGTGAACAATGGTTTCTTTTCCCAACAAATAATGTTTCCATTTTTTACACTTTGTACCAATGCATACAACTCCTTATCATAAGTAGGATAGTTAATCACGGCACCATTAAAAGTTTCATAATGAAAACAAATGGGCTTACCATGTTGTAGAAAAACTGCTCCCATTGCATAATTGCTTGCATCTGTTTGGATTTCAAAAGGTTGTCTTAAATTTGGAAGTGCAAGAACTGGCGCTGAACTAATCTTCTCTTTCAAAGTATAAAAAGCCTTATGTTGCTTGCCTCCCCATTGAAAAACTTGCTTGACACTTGTCACTGCATGTAATGGAAGAAAAGTTATAAACTTCCTCCAATATTGGGTTGCTCCCATAAAACTTCTTACCTCTGTCACATTGTTGGGCTTGGGCCATTCCAATATGACTTTGACCTTGGAGGGATCAATTTTTAATTTGCCTCCACCAACAATATGCCCTAGGTAAATAAGTGAAGTCTTTCCAAATTCACATTTGGACATCTTCAAAAACAACTTTTCCTTTCTCAAAACATCCAAAACTTGTTTCACATGTTTAACATGCTCTTCACGAGATTTTCTAAAGATCAAAATATCATCCAAGTAGA
>ML778144.1:177895-192502 GCA_009831015.1 Picea engelmannii | reverse complement strand
ACTCGACGGTACTCTGCCTGCCGGGAGGTCCTATGTTCGAACCTCGTTGATGCCAAAACAAGTTTACCATGGAACCTTTAAACCAATGACGTTGCGCCATGTGGCACCCTGAGAGTGGGCCACTTGGCGTTTTAAAAGCCAATAGAAACCTGACACGCGTCAGTACCAGATTGGTCCACGTGCCTGCCCAGTCGACTCTGTCATACCGCCAAGTGTCCCTGCCGCGTCAGCACATCCGTACGCCCTGTCAGCCTGCCACGTCATCTGATGACGTCAGGGTGCCATGTGTCACCCTGTGAGTGGTGACACGTGTCACCTCATAACTGGCCGATCGTACGCCCAAAGTGCCAAATTCACCTGACACGTGTCGCGTCCTGGTGATGCCACGTGTCCTCCGTACGGCCTACCACGTTTCGCTCTCTGATGCAGCCACGTGTCGTCATCTCCGTCTGCCATGTGTCGCAATCTGGTTGGCCCACGTCAGCTGTACGGACGTGCCACGTGGATTGTACGGACTGTACAGTCATCCCCCTTTTTTTGCCTGTTTCCCTTTTCGGACAGAACGCGATATCTTCTCCATACGGACTCCGTTTGACATAAAAATTATACCACCGGAATCAGGAAGACGAGATGGACGCAATGGCACAGGTTTCGTCGCATTCCGAGCACTTTCATTTTTGAGCATTTTTCAAGCCCTATCAGGCTTCTGGATCCGTTTTCGGATCACAGTAACCTTATTCATGTTGCATTGATGCTAAAAAATCATATTGTGCTACCTTCATGATGGTTTTGAAGTGTTGGAATAGTAATGATGTGATAGTTGGCTGCAAAGGATTGTCTGTTATATGCCCACAATTTTGAATGGTGGAAGTATATTTGTAGCAATCAAAAATTATATATGAGGAATATTTGCAGAATAAGTGAATTTGCTAGTATGGTGTCAAGAAAATATGTGGCAGTTGTTACATGTCAAAATTACTCACTTCAATAGTGTCGCAAGTGTCGTCATTACAAGTGTTGCAAGTGTCGCATTTTGCTCACAAATGTCGCAAGTGTCAGGGAAGCATACTGCCATGATGCCTATGTCGTGCCTATAACGACATGAGAAAGACACTTGAAGCACCTCAAACATTTGATTTGGAAGAGGAGAAATGATTCAGCAGGCTCATGAACCTTTTGTCATCTGAAAACACTCAAAAAACTAAGCTTTTGAAGGAGAGCGCTCCCCTATACCTCTTCTGGGAGCGTTGGCGCTCCCCCTTACACTGTCTGGGAGCGTTATAAAGCTCCTTTGGCCCTTTTCAGGGAGCGCTGGTGTCTTTAGGAGTGATGGCGCCCCCCTTAAGCCTACTGGGGAGCATTGTAGCGCTCTGATGGCCCTTTTGAGGGAGCGCTACCTATTCTGGGCAGAAGTTGAGTTGTTGAGATGAATGGGGGAAGGATATTTTCATTCTTAGAAGGTAGTTGAGCTCGAATCCCTAGTCCAGCCATGTTCTTAGGGAAGATCCTCAACTGAAGGAGGCAAATCCTCAACTTCCCCAAGGATATCTCAAGTTGTTGAGCCTCTCCAAGGCTATATAAGCAAGATTTCTAATGGTGAAAGGGGACTGGAAAAGGAGAATCACACCAAACTTATGATCTTATAAGTGGTGTCTGAACAGATATATTTTGGAAGCAAGAGACCTATGATCTCATAGGGAGCAACCGGTGAAGCTATCATCATTCGGATCGTGGATCTTTTGAGCAAGGGATAGACAAGGAGGACTTGACGAAACTGCTGCAATCCATCTACGGTTGTAAGCAATGTTTTGTCCTCATTAATATAATTTGCTTGGCTTGTTTCTGTGTTCAATCTCACATGAATTAGTCTCTTTAGTAGATAGACCTATTTCAGACTAATCTTGATAGAGTAGGAAGTAGTCGTACTTTGTTTTTCTACAGGGCTTATCGAGGAGCGAAAGATTAGAGCTCAACTCGGAGCGTGCAGGGACAAACACCGGTAAAAGGTACCTCTTTTCTCCTTCCTTATCACACACTAGTCCACCTAGATCTAAAAGGAATTCAGTGACCATGATAAGCACTTTCTGTCTTAGAGTTAAGAGTCTAGCTCTTTGAGGTGATATACCTGTCCGCAGGGAGATTTTCCTTCAACAGCAGTATCAAAAGGTTGCAGCAGTTGTGCACCCTAAGATGAATTGTCCAATAGAAAGGGCCATGTATGAGGTTGATGTTATGCTTGACAACAATTTTCAGCCAAAGATATTGGAGACTACTTTACCAGGAGCATGGTTATCAAAAGTTGAAGAAACAACTATGATTATTTTTTATGAAATTGAACAGTTACATGACAGATAAATCTACAACAAATGTTGTTGTTGATAAATGCTAGGATGGTGATCATTTGTGCATTGACTTTAAATATCGGTCTTCTTTCCTTATCATCGAAGTGTTTTGAAGCAGATTTAAAGACTGAAATTATGACAGAGTAGGGTCTAGTTTGAAGCATGTTTTGAGGCCAAGTTTGGCACAAGTTACATAAGTATGTAAACATTGTACAGACCTATCTTGAGAGCAGATTTATGAAATAGATAATCCAACCTTCATATATGTTTTGATGAGACATCAAGGGAAGCCTTGACCTATGATTAAAGGACTATTGAGACATCATTAGGACAGCAAGTGTTGTAAGTGACAATAGTATATTTATGGACGAAACATATCTAGTGAATTACATGCATTAGAAAGTTGCTACAAGACCAAAATGTCGGACATAGTTTCATTGATGTATTGTCATTGATGTCAACAGACGATGTCATTGATGTGATGATAAGTTGGTATGACGAATTGTCATTGATATCAACAGTATTATGGTTGATGTCAAATAGTTGGATGATGTGGAGAGATAAAAGCTCAGGAGGGTTAGCGAATAAAGATCAAAGATCAGAAGAGATGGCATGATGAATTGTGAAGAGTGAAAGAAGAATTAAAAGATTTGCTAGTTATAATCCCGCAATCGGTCTAGATTGTCAGATCTCATAAACTCAAATATTGACAATTGTGGTTGATCCAACAAATGATCATATTAAGTCGGATTAAATCATGACCGTCGGATGCGTAATCGCCAGATCAACGGTGGGAATAGATTGTGAAGATCGAAAGGAGAATTAAATATCGTGTTATTTCCAATCCTGCAATCAGTCAGGACCACCAGATCTTGTATCTTTGAAGATCGACGATTGTGGTTGACTCACCAACAATGCACAACTTCAAATTGCGGAGTTTAGGTGACGAGTCAAATCACTCACAAGTTGTGGTTTTGAAATCATCCTTGATCATTAATATGCTTCGAGAGTCTTCACAACCATTGGATCACCTTAAATGGAAGGATAGGATAAGTAGGGGAAAACGATTGAGAATTCGATTATCCGAATATCCATCAACCATCGGATCACTTTAAGTGGAAGGATAGGAAAAGCAAAGATGGAGGGTCATTAGACTTAAACCAAGGCAAAGCAACATCGCAGAGAGATTGAGTCGTCGATCTAATATCTTGATCAAACGAACATAATTCACTTCATGTCTAAATATGTGAGGAGGTTATTCTTCGGGAATCTCACTTCGGAATATTTGTGAAATCGAGATATCGAAATACCCAAAGTCCCGAAAGCCAAAATTCTGAAGTCACTCTCAGCCGTCGATCTGAGATACCCTTCAGATGTTATTCGGACTGTTAGATCAAGGAGATGAATATGTGTCACATCGAGAGATCTATGTCAGTAGACCACGTCAGCAAGGACATGTGATAGACCATGTTGACAGACCACGTAAGCAAGGACACGTGGCACAGTCAGATAATGACAAGTGTCAAGTTGAAATTGGCATTTCAGGTACTTGCAAATCAAGAATCAAAGTGACACGTGACAGACACTCGACTCATACCATGTCATCAAGTGACGTAAGCAAGTTACGTCACTTTGAAATTTTTACTTCAAGAGTTTCACCACCAGCAGATTCTCTAAGTCCCAAAGTCCCGAATGCCGAAGTCCTGAAGTGGAAACGAGTCATCTGATCTGAACATCATTTCAGGTGTATTCTCAACCATTGATCATATTACAGTGGAAGGATAGTGTAAGTAGAATAGCTGAAGTCCCGGAGTAAATGGTGGTCATCCATCTAAATGCTTGATTAAGTCCCAACCATCGGATTAAGCAATGAAAGGATAAGTGTAAGGATCGGACATGACCATTGATCTGGTTATGCGAAATAAAAGTGAACCGTCTAATCTGTTTGACGAAATCTTATTCAAAAATTTGAAAAGTTGAAATCCTGAAGTCCCAAATGATGAAGTCCTGACTATCGTCCATCTCATCAGGGGATTAAATCGTGACCATTGATTTGATAAGCGCTCAAGCACTCGTTTGGCCTAACATCTAGTCACCGCCATTGGTCATATGGAATAAAAGGATTAAAAAGGCAGGATGTAATACATCACTAAATTGATAAGATTGTGGTTTTGTATCACTCGGTCACATGTAATGGTTTGAAGGAAGCGCCTCTGCAGAACTCAGTTTCTGCAAATAAATGCATAGATTCGGGATCGAGTTAAAAGGACGAAATTGATCCATAACTGTGATCAATTTATGAAAAATCCTTCACGATAAAAATGTTAAAATAGTGAATATGGTTAAGTTAAACGAAGAGGTGCAATGGTCCAAATAAAGGGACACAGTGTATAACACTCATGCCATTTTGAAGAATATATAAACAAGAAAGAGTGATGAGAAGAAAGTGTCTCTGTAGTTTGAATCAGAAGATATATTAAATCACAGGAGCATAGAAATATGCAGTAAAGAATTGATACAGAAGCTTTTTCCAGATTCAGAAAATAAGGGTGGTTGGGTGGTGCAAGGGCAGGTTGGTGCCGGCAGAGGGAGTTGGTGATTCCTTGTCAGTTGTAGCTGACTAAACAGGGGGTCGTAGCCTCCTACCAGTTGGTGCGGGTGAACAAGGGTGTGGGTGAATCCTAATCAATTGGTGCTGATCGAAAAGGAAGAATATATTTTTTCTATGTAACATGTAAAACAAATTTTGTAGTTAATAGAAAAGCGTTTGTGGTTTTTCCCAATTGGGTTCCATGATAGAATATTGTGTCAAAATTTTGTTTGCATAAATAAAATAAAATGATAAATTATTGTGTCACTGATTCACCCCCCCCCCTCTTAGTGACAAGATCTGATCCTTCAATTGGTGTCAGAGTGGGTCTCTTCACAAAAGGTTTAAATCACTTGAAGAGGAATGTACATCAGAATGGATCAGCAGTTGAAGATGTCATCAAAAATCCCCCTATTTAATGGTGAATATTATGTCTTCTGGAGTGTTAGAATGAAAATCTATCTAATGTCCATTGGACTGGAAGTATGGAGATTAGTTGAAAAGGGATATGATGTTCCAAAAGTCACGCCCATAGAAGCAGAAGACAGGAAAAAGTTTTGGGAGCATGCAAAATCCTTAAACACACTACAAGCTAGACTGAGTAAGAAAATCCTTGCTAAGGTACTAAACTGTAATAATGCAAAACAACTCTGGCATAAATTGGAAACTATATATGCAGGAGATACCAAGGTTAAGAGGGCCAAACTCCAGACTCTCAAAGTACAATATGAAGGCCTAAAAATGAAAGATGAGGAAAATATCTCTGAGTACTTAGAAAGAGTTGATAATATTATTAATTCAATTAGAGGATTAGGAGAAGAAGTATCAGACAATGAGCTATTTGAAAAAATTCTAAGAACACTACCTATTCTATACAATCCTTAACTGTCCATTGTTGAAGATCGAGAAAATCTAGATAAACTCACCATGGATGAATTGTATGGAATGCTCACAGCCTATGAGTTAATATTAGGTCATGAGAATCTCTCACAAGGAGAGGCAGCCTTCAAGGTACTCAAGAAAACAAATAATCAGAAGCAAAAACTTCAATCCATCCATGATGAAGAATCTGATGTGGAAGAAGAAAATTTCATTCAAAAACTTTAGAAAGGATCAGGGAAGTACAAAGGCAAGTTGCCTTTCAAATGTTTTAATTGTGGCAAGGTTGGCCATTTTGCAACCAAGTGTCCCTATCCCAAGGAGGACCCTGGATATGAAGAAAAAAAAACCAAATAGTACAAGAAAAAGGAAAAACTTAACTACAAGAAAAAGTTTTACAAAGGGAAAAAGAACTTTTACTCAAAAGAAGAAAACATCAGTTCATCAGAGTCTAGTGACAGCGATGATGATGAAGTCCTTTTTCTAGGTATTGAAGAGTCTAATGATATAGAAGACATTAAACATGAGAAAAAGTCATAAGATGAAGCAGAAGTTAATATGGAAGAAGAACTTCTCAATGCCTTGGATGAATTAAGAAAATACAAAACCAGATATAGACAGCTGAAAATTTGTGTAGTTGAACAAAAGGAAAAACATGAACAGAAAGAAAAGGAGATGGAGAAACTCATGAGCAACCTGAAAAACCAAATCCTAGAAGTAAATAGGATCGAAGAAAGTCTAGAAAAGTCTCTTAAAGGAAAACAAATAACCTATGAAAAAATGGAGGCAGAAATAGTTCACCTAAGAAAAGAACTTGATACAAAACTCATTCAAACAAGATATGAGAATAGCTCTAAAATATTTGATAAGATTATTACCACATAAATGGATTTAGGTAATAAAAATGGAATAGGTTATTCTCAAGAAAAAATCCAAGTCAACTCAAAATCTTATGCAGATGCTCTCCTCAGTACATTCAAGAAGAAAAACGAAGAGAAGACAAGTAATGACCAGAACTCCAGAGGACTACTTCCACCCATCAAGAAGGAAAACAAGACAATACCAAAGAAGGTTTATCAAAATAGGTATCCTCACATTTTCTTTGTTTATTGCTTTGCATGCTCTAATTTCGGACACAAAGCTATGAATTGTAGAGCATATAGAAGAAAAAATATAAAGGTTAAGAACTATAACCTTAAAGATAAACAAGCAGTAAATCGAGTTAAAAGAAGAAACTATAACTCCTTTTCACCTCTACAAGAAGGGGACCTATAATGCTGCAGATGTCATAACTATGGACATAAGGCCATTAATTGCAGATTAATGGAAGTTTCGAAACAACCAAAGTTCATTAGAGAGCAAAAGAAACTTTGGAGATAAAAAACATCAAAAAGGGAATGTCTTATTGCCTTAAAATTCCAAGATAAAAAATACCTCTAGTATGTTGACAGTGGGTGATCAAAACATATGACAGGTAACAAGGACAACTTTTTAGACTTAAATAAATAAAAGGGTAAAGTTACATTTGGTGACAATGCTTCAGGTAACATACTTGGGAAAGGCACTGTGAGTTTGGGAAAAGACAAAGCCAATGTGATGCTTGTTGAAAAACTGAAACCTAGTCTATTAAGTGTCAGCCAAACCTGTGATCAGGGGCACTTCTGCATATTTGATTCCCATAAATGTGATATTAGGAGAGAAGACACAGGGAAATTGGTTGGTACTACTCCTAGAACTCCCGAAAATGTATATATACTAGATACAAAATTGAATGAGGAATGTCATATAAATATAGTAGATGAAAGTTGTCTATGGCATAGAAGGTTGGGGCACATTAACTTTGATAATCTAGTAAAATTCAGCAATCTTGGTGCAGTAAGAAACTTGCCAAAGATCATAAATCCCTCAAATACTATGTGTAGACATTGTCAACTAGGGAAGCAAACTAGAACAAGGTTCAAAGAAAATAATACACAACCTCAAAACCTTTAGAGCTTGTTCACACTGACCTATTGTTATCGAATAAATTGGTAGGTGCGGACACTAACTGATCTCACTAGATCCACCTAGATCTAGAACAAAACACACCAGAACATGACGCTTTCCTTAAGTTTTAAATATTGAATTTACTAACTAAAGAGGGATGGGTGACATACCATTTAAATGTTGCTTCCTCTCGCCATCGCCATCCTAGCTCCGTTCCAACGCTCATACAATGATGAACCTGCAAAAGAATGCAACCAACCAAAGTGATAGCAATAGCATAAACTCAATATAAACCTATGTATGTGATCAAGGAATCATACAATAAAACACAACAAGCTTTATAGGAAAGAATCATATTAAATGTGAAAGAGAGATTACAACCATGGCCTTGATGTCATAAGGTCCCTTTCAACTATCCTTCATTCCCCACACACTTCCACTCCAAGAATTCTGAGAGCAGAGATCTGATAATACTCACAATCTATCTTGACAAAGGCAAAACTCAAAGACACTCCAACCAAGCTAATAATTCCAAGCCAAATCCAACTTAGCCCTTCTCCATGAGAGCTCCTCTCATTTTATAAGCTGAAGAGGATAAAGTGAGGAGGTTAGGATGATCCCACTAAATCATGAAAGCGAGTAAGATCCAAACCATTCGGATGCCACCTCACCATGGAAGTTTCTCCTTCTAGAAGATTCGAGAAAACGCTCATTTTTCCCACATGTAAGCATTCTCRCACCCTGCCTATAGAGCAGACTACGAAATCCTCATGACCTAGCTATGAGGTAGCCTATGAGAATCAGGCATTCTCGCACCCTATCTATAATGCAACCTATGAACTTCCTTTTTTATAGGGTTTTTACAAAGGAAAATGCAACTTCTTTTCTTAGGAAAAGTTCTTCTCCCTTCCTTCTTCAAGAACTCGGGCCACTGACCCCTCTGAAAAAAACAAATAGGTTTAAATCATTAACGGTCATAGGGATAACGAAAATAATGTGTAACAGAGATCCCCCCAAAGTATGAAGTTAGAACAAAGTGATAGCTGAAATACTTTGTCGAGTGTGTGTAGGGAACAAGGAACAGTCGGTCAAAAACCTGCCAACAAACAAGGAAATACAGTACAATAATATATCATCACTGAGGTAAGCATTCCCATACTCAGAATACAAATGACTCAAAGCATAAATGCCGACATGCAAAGATCCATGTTAAGTTAGACGAGGTCATGGCCACCAAACATACACCATGGATCCATGCCATTATGAATCAAATCTTAACATAGCCACTAAAAATACACTATGGATCTATGTGTTAAAGATTCAAATTTGAACATAGCCACCAGACATACAATGTGGATCTATGCAACAATACAAACTGAATATACTCCAACACAACCTGAATCTGTTAGAAACAATTCAGGGTCTTCATCTCTATCACTCTATAGTACGAATCTAACCATGTGAATACATGTGTTGAAGTCGAACATGGTAGAAACCACTTGATTACCAGTCACTAGTGTATACTATTAACAAGTGCGAAGGAAATCACCATTAATGTCAATGACTCCAAAGGTACTCTAGTACAATCCAACGAATGTGAATCAATGAGTTGAGGTTGAACACTCGGTGGAACCTTCCGATTAGAGGTCAATAATGAAAACCCACTGTCGAAAGCGAGGAAACCTGCCATTGAGGCATGCAAGTTCCAAGGTACCAATTGGTTTCTAAGTCTAATTCCTGGATAATGAGTTGAAGTCGACAGGAAAAGACTCGTCACAGGCGGGCCTTAATGTATCCCACATCAATGACATGAAACGGATAACAAGATTTGATGTAGATCAGAGTAACAAGTGATTCAGGACTGACTCAAGGATGGTCGACGCAATCGAAGGCTTAAATACTGCAGAAATGGTCGACGCAATAGAAGGATTTTCAGGTTGGACATCTTTTTGAACATATTGATGACACAACAATTGTCTTGGGAACACTGACTCAACAACAGGGATCACAGACCGATTTGTAATCTTATAAAGGAGTATGATCAAGAGACAAGTGGATTTTCCAACCTAGACACAAGGTGAGTGAAAGGGTGTCATGTTCAAAAGCGACTCTTCCATGGAATACAGGTTTAGACATATTTCTTTCCCAATTTTTTCCCCCACCATTTCTGGGGCAAGTACCTCTTTATTTTTACACAAGCTTGAGGAGGATAACATATGCTTGAAATGTAAGCTCATCCTTTGGATGAGTGCCTCAGAGTATATTTAATGAACCCTAGGAAGGAGTGGTTCGATCCCATTTGGGCCTTTCGATGTTTATTTAACAATTCCAAAGAAAGAAAACTCATGGGTTTTTCATGTTTAGAGAGTCTGAAAAACACTTAAAGAAAACTCAGGTCCCATATGGGCCTTTCAATGTTTTTTTTATGAGTCCAAAGAAAGAAAACTCAGGGGTTTTTCATGTTTATAGAGTCTAAAAAACACTTAAAGAGAACTCTCTCAGTTCCTTTTTTGTAAATTAGTCTGATGAGACCGAAAAAGAGATAAACTATCGCTCAACAGATGTTTTCTTCAAATACTTTAACGAGCGTGAAAAGAACAAGGTCACTCGGCAATCTTTTCATGTTTAGAGAGTCTGAAAAGAGCTTAAAGGGAACTCCAGTGAGTTCCTTTTTCGTATAACCTTTACGAGTCCGAAAAAGTGATAAAAGTATACTCGGTTACATTCTCATTGATTTACGAGCACGAGAAATAACAAATACTAAGCTCGATAACTTATTCTCATGTATTAACGAGCATGAGAAAGAACAAATACTAAGCTCGGGATTGTTTTCATTTTTACGCAAGCTTTAAAACAAAACAAAACTATGCTTGGACCTAGTTTCATTTTTACACAAGCTTGAACCAGAGGAAACTATGCTTGAGGTAAGTGGTTTCATTTTTACACAAGCTTGAACCATAGAAAACTATGCTTGGACTTCCCAACGCATAACACATGGATGGTTGGTACTTAGCCCCCAGCTTAAGAGACTAGCGGCTCTACTTCAGCATGAAGTCCAGAGGCTGGAAGTATTTCCCCCCAAGCTTTGTTTCATCCAATGACAAAGGTGGAGGAAATGAAGCTTCAAATGCTAGACGAAGGACTTGACTCAAACAGAGAGGGGGAAAACTATTTCATTTTTTAACGAGCTTGACATAGAAACAAGAACTATGCTCGTAACCTCTGTTTCATTTTTTAACGAGGTTCCCACAGAGATGAAAAAAATATCCTCGTAAGTGGTTTCATTTTTTAACGAGCTTGAAATCAAAAAACCATGCTCAAAGACCTCTGTTTCATTTTTTCACGAGGCTGCCTCAGAGACGCAAAAATTGTCCTCATAATTGGTTTCATTTTTTAACGAGCTTGAAATCAAAAAACCATGCTCAAAGACCTCTGTTTCATTTTTTAATGAGGTTGCCTTAGAGACGCAAAAACTATCCTCGGCTCTCTTCTTGATCATGGATTCCAAGAGGGCAATGCTCCGGAAGGACACCATGTCAAGGGACAAAACTCGGTCATGGCTTCCAAGAGATCTTCATTGGAAGGAAGAAGCACACTCTGGAAGGACACCAGGTCTAGGGTCACGATAGGAGTAAAAATATCAGGCTCTAACAACCCTATCGAAGAGATTGCCATGTCAACTACTAGATCTAAGTCATCAGAAGTTGAATCCATGGGCGACAACGCCACATAATTGACCTGTGGTGGGGGCGATACCGTCTTCATATAAGAACCATTTAGGGAGGCAATCTAGTTGGGGTCAATGAATGAAAGTTGATCAACAGTCACAACTCGTCCATCGTGAGGGAAAGATATCACATGAAAAAGAGTAGACACAATAGCTTTCATGGCATAGACATAATCTCTCCCAAGGAGTAAAGTGAAATCCAAGGGGTCTTGGACTACCATGACGTCAATAGAGATAGTTTTCCCTCCCAAAGTTACAGGAAACTGAGGAAGGGTCCCTAAAGGTTGATTAGTTCTTCTGTTAAAAGCTAACAGATTCTGCGTAACTGGTGCAAGTGGAGGATAACCCAAAGCTTGCCAAGCAATAGAGGACAAAATACTAATGGACGCACCTTCATCTATCAGTGATTGAGGAATGTCTCGACCACAAACCTGTACTATAATCTGGAAAGGAATGTGAGAGGGAAGATGAGGTCCAATTATCACACCCTAATCAAAACGGATGGCCTCATAACTTGAAGGAGGTTCAATGGGAGAAGGAGGAATACCCACCAGCATGGTAGATTCTGTATCAACGAGAAAAACATGGGCAGTATTGGGTTTACTCTCTAGAGGGAGAGTAGGACCGACCAATGATGAGATCAAATCGACCACTTGGGTTTCATTCTCCAAGGGGAGAATGGGGTCGATGGGTGGAGACGGATCAACCACTTGGGTTTCACCCTTTGGTGGGAGAGTGGGATTGACCGAGGATGGGATCGGATCAACCACTTGGGTTTCACTCTTTAACGGGAGAGTGGGATCGACCGAGTATGGGATCGGATCGACGACTTGGTCAACTGGTTCTACTAAATAAGTGACCAGGTTGACTACACGATCAACCGGATTGACCGACAAAGGGGCCATATTGATCATTCCATCAACTGCAGGTGGGTTGAGAGTAAGATTGTGATAAGTAGCTGGAAGTTGAGGCTGGGGGACAGTCATGTATTCTAGTAATTTTGAGGCTTCTTCCATATGAGGGAAAAGGTGAGTTAGATGACTCCCTTTGCATAACATACACGAGAACTTGGCTCGACTTTTCTTCTTCCCAACTATATCGTGACTAGTTGACAAGAGGTCATCAGCATGTTGTTCAGAGGCTAACGACATGGGTTGGCGAGGGTGTGTAGACCATGCTTCTATAACCTTGGATAGACCATGGAAATCCTTAATAAGATGGCTATCCTTACAAATCCTGCAAGGGTACTTGGGCTTACGGGTTGTTTGGATGATCTTGACATCACCAACACTCCCAGCACGATCAACAGTAACTGGTTTCTTTCCAACACGTTTAGCAGTGCTTGGAAGTTTGGATCCTTGCTTATTTTTCTTTTTCTTATTCTTTCATTTCTTCTTCTTCTTATCCACCAAGTTACTAGCTTGAGATCTTTCACTCAACAAAGAAGATGAAATGGAAGAAGACCTTGCAAGTGAAGAAGGCGAAGAATATCTTATTAGTGAAAAAGGTGAAGGGTCAACATGAGGTTGATGCTCTTGGGGGGAAGTGCTTACGACCGAAGCACTTACGGCATTCAGGATTACCTAAGTGGAAAACAACCACACTGGCAATCCAATTGTGAGACTTGGAAGGCTCAAAGTAGTGATGTGAGGAGGACCAATGTTCCCGTAAGAAGGAAAAACAAAAGGTTCCCCTAGAAAAGGAGTTCCTTCATTGGTCATTCTGGGAACTGACGCCATAAAATAAATATCCAATCTAGAGTTTTCTAGGGAAAACAAACAACACACGCTAAAAATCTAGTAAGCAAGCAAGAAAACAAAACCTTCTCACAATGAATGCACTAGTTGGTGATGAAATCCAACGTCGCGGGAACAATGTAAGAAGGGGCTGAGATAGAGCGGGTGGAAAAGTTATGTTGACGACCTGCTTAACGGACTTACACCTTGGTGCAAGCTCCCACACATAATCGTGGGTATACCCTCCAAGGAGCCCGAGTGAGTTTGGCCAACGTCGATTCTAGGTACCGTGAAGACTTGCCCCTCCACAGTCACCTTGTGTAAAGACCCTAAAGAGATAGGCCACTAAGGTTACCAAACACTACAGTGATGTCTGGGGAAACAATCGACAGTCTAATCCACGCGTAAGGGCAGGGTATCTAGCCTGAAATCAACTGGAAAGGCTTCCACTCATCATTGTGGGTATACCTCTCAAGCGACCCCCATAATACATGTAATCTCTACACCAAGACCAACAAAGTAGGGTCAGTAACTCTGCCAGTCTCAATGCGACCTCGTGATTGACCCTTGTGTTAGAAGGGCTTCCCAGGAAAAAATGTAGGAAGTGGATTTAACTCTCCCTATCACAAGATACTATGTTTGTTTGCAGCTTTGGAAAGTTATCTTTCACACTTATTCCAAATCCCTACGACTAATGTAATGTAGGTTTGCTACCAGAAAATATAAAAATGTCTAATCAATTTTTATAAGCGCTTTATTTTATGGCTATTATTACTCAAAAGGAAAATGGCGTGGAAAATATGGTGTTTTGACCAACTTGAAAGTTATGCAAAGAGATGAAGATGCAATCTTTTCATTTCGATGAAAGCTATGCTACGAGAAGGAGAAAACAGTTATCATTCCTAGATGCACAATGTCCCAAAATCTTAAAACTCATCAATATCAATATTCGCAAGAAATGAGTAAAAGACATTGTACACCAATGCACAATTCATGCCCCCCCCGGCCATGAGGGGGAAAAATTTTCATAATTTAAGATCAAAAAATGCCAAGAATCATGCAATTCTGCTACTTCAAATGCAATGATGCCCCCAATCCAATATAAAGAAAGAAATTAAATCTTTTTGTTTCAAAATTTTCACTAAAAGAAATAATGAACTTTGTTAAAACAAAGAAACCCAAACTAAAAGTTTTCTTTTAAAGTGAACTATTAAGAAGAAATTTGATCTTTCCCTAAACAATTCTAAAGAAAACACACACTTTGTAATTGAAAGACACTCAAAGCAAGAGACTAATCCTTCAAAACCAAACAAAGCAAAGATGGCTAAAAGCAACTCAAAGAATGTC
>ML778144.1:90750-166527 GCA_009831015.1 Picea engelmannii | reverse complement strand
TCCAACAGTCGTGTTTCAGCATTCGTGTTGCAGCAGTCTCAGCATCTGTTCTTCATAAGCAATCGATTGCCATCAATGACAACCTTGAGCATCTGCGCCTTGATCATCTGCGTCATCTCTGTTGTAGCCATATTTCCAACAAATGTGTAGAGATAAAAGCTCAAGAGAGTTAGTGAATAAAGATCAAAGCTCAGAAGAGATGGCGTGATGAATCGCGGAGAGCGAAAGAAGAATTAAACAACTCGCTAGTTATAATCCCACAATTGGTCTAGATCGTCGGATATCATAAACTCAAATATCGACGACTGTGGTTGATCCAACAAACGATTAGATTAAGTCATATTAAATCATGACCGTCGGATGCGCAATCGCCATATCAACAGCAGGAATAGATTGTGGAGATCGAAAGGAGAATCAAATATCGTGCTATTTCCAATCCCGCAATCAATCAGAACCATCAGATCTTATAGCTTCAAAGATTGGCGATTGTGGTTAACTCACCAACAACGCACAACTTAAAATTGTGGAGTTTGGGTGACAAGTTAAATCACTCGCAAGTTGTGGTTCTGAAATCATCCTTGATCGTTAATCTGCTTCGAGAGTCTTCACGACCGTTGGATCACCTTAAATGGAAGGATAGGATAAGTGGGGCAAAACGATTGAGAATTCGATTATCTGAATATCCATCAGTCGTCAGATCACTTTAAGTGGAAGGATAGGATAAGAAAAGATGGAGGGTCGTTAGACTTAAACCAAGGAAAACCAACATCATAGATAGATCGAGCCGTCGATCTAAGATCTTGATCAAACGAACATAATTCACTTCAGGTCTAAATATGTGAGGAGGTTACGCTTCGGGAATCTCACTTCGAAATATTTGTGAAAGCGAGATATCGAAATACCCGAAGTCCCGAAATCCAAAATTTCGGAGTCACTCTCAGTCGTCGATCTGAGATACCCTTCAGATGTTATTCTGACCGTTAGATCAAGGAGATGAATATGTGTCACATCGAGAGATCTACGTTAGCAGGGACATGTGACAGACCACGTAAGCAAGGACATGTGGCATAGTCAGATAATGACAAGTGTCAAGTTGGAATCGGCATTTTAGATATGTGCAAATCAAGAATCAGAGTGACATGTGACAGACACTCTGCTCATGCCACATCATCAAGTGACGTAAGAAAGTTACATGTTAGGGTCCTAACCCGCACATAGGTAGAACAGTTTATTCGGATGTAATAAAGATCAATATTAATAAGGCCTTTCAATAAAATAGAATAAGGTGGATGTAAGAAGACCTAATAGAAGCTTTCGCTTCTAGAAGGGTCTTCCTCTAGATGCTTATTTTTAGTATAAATAGGAGTCGAGGGTATGAGAACCCTAGATTGGATATTATTGTATTAGAGCTATGCTCAACTGGAGGTTTCCCCTTGAAGAGGCCCGTGAACATTGCTTTCAGATTCAAAGTGTTATTTTTGTTATTATTCTCGTATTGTTTTTGTTATTATTCTCATATTGTGGTGAGACCTATTCCTTTGGATTCATCTCTTCGCCCTTATCACATTCATCCATATCATTTTTCGACAAAAATTTTTACCCCGCCCACCCCTTTTCAATTCCCCCATCCTCATGGCCCATACCCGTAGCCAAGACTTGGAAGCTCTCTTCAACACCTTGCAATTTGGTCTCATCGAGACCCAACAAGAAGTGAAACAACTCAGTGCCAATGTTGTTGCCATCAATACAACCATGCAGTCCTCAATGAAGGAAATCAAACAAGACCTCACCACCCAGTTTGAATCAGTCTTTTCAACACTCTGCACCAAACTGCATATCCCTACAGATAACCCTTCCTCTTTCTCACCTCCACATATTGAAGGTGACCATTCCTCTCATTCCCATAACTTTCAGAACCATCACTTTCAATGTGACCTATGCCTTCTACGGGTGGATGTGACCAAATTTGATGGCTCGGACCCCACTGGTTGGGTAACCCAAATGGAACATTATTTCTCTTTATACGGCATTACAGATGACTTGGCCAAACTCCGATATGGTGTTCTCCATCTAGATCAAGAACATTGGCAATGGTGGCAATGGAGAAAAACATATCGTCAAGGGTATATTGCTTGGACACTTTGTGGCAGAGATTTATGAACGCTTTGACACTGACACCAACCATTTGGGCCGTTTGACAAAGTTGAAACCATTAGGAACAATGGAAGACTTTATCGCTGCCTTTGAGTGCCTCGATTTTAGAATAGAGGGCATGTCTGATGCCTTTTTTTGAGAGTATTTTATCAGTAGCCTCAAGGATGAGATTTGGGCCCATGTCCTCATGGCTCGGCCTCAAAGTTGGGTGGAGGCTACTAAAAGAGATAAAGAAGCACAACAGGTTGTATCTTCTCAAAACCAAAAACCCTCCTTTACCCCTCACCATAAACCAATAAATCCCACTACTCCCTCTACTCCACTAAAGATCCAAAAATTGACTAGGGATGAAATGGTTGAACGCCAACTCAAAGGCCTTTGTTATAACTTTGATGAAAAATATTTCTCAGGCCACAAGTGTAAAGAACAAAAGATTTTTATGGCCATCTCCGAGGATATTTCGGAAGAGGATGTAGAAACTCCATTTGTGTCTGATTCACTTGAATCCATTGACATAATCCCTCCCTCAGACCCTCCTGAAGTAGAACTGGTCATTTCCCTCAATGCTCCAACTGGATTCTCTGCTCCCCAAACCCTCAAGTTAATCGGTTACATCAAGCATCGGAAGATTATCATTCTGGTTGATAGTGGCAGTACCCATAATTTTATTCATCGCCGCATTGCCCAAGAAACTCATTGCTACATCCATGCCGTCAATAATTTCCAAATCATGATTTCCAATGGTGGTTCCATGAAATGTGGAGGGCGTTGTGAAAATGTGTGTCTCCAAATTGGTGACTACCACCTGAAATCCTGTATGTTTGCTATCGACATGGGAGGTTGTGACATTGTGTTGGGTGCAGACTGGCTAAGGACTTTGGGTCCCATTCTCATGGATTTTAAAGACTTAACTATGCAATTTGACCAAGAGGGCCACCAATATAAGTTCCAAGGCATCATCGCTGGTTCACCTGAGATCATTAGTTCCCATCGCATGGAAAAGATACTCAAAAAAGGTCATTCTAGTGTTATTGCCCAACTCCATGCCATATAAGCAACAAAGACACCCTCGGTCCCGCAAGACCTCCAAGCCATCCTTTATAAACATCAATTGGTATTTTCCACTCCCCAATGACTCCCTCCTTCCTGTGGTGTTCATGATCATTCCATTCCCCTTGTACCTGGAAGCCTTCCTCCCAATATTTGTCCGTATCGTCACCCCTTTTCCCAAAAAAATGAAATTGAGAAAATGGTCCAAGAACTCCTTAATGCAGGTGTTATCCACCCTAGTATGAGCTCCTACTCTTCTCCTATGGTCATGGTCCTAAAGAAAGAAGGTTCTTGGTGAATGTGTCCTGACTTTCGTACCCTCAACAAACTTACCATCAAAGACAAATTCCCCATTCATGTCATTGATGACCTCCTAGATGAATTGAGTGGTGCCCAATTMTGTACTAAACTTGATCTTCATTCAGGCTACCACTAGATACGTATGAAAGAGGCAGACATTCCCAAGACTACCTTTCAAACTCATGAGGGCCACTATGAGTTTTTGGTCATGCCCTTTGGCTTGTGTAATGCCCCCTCCACCTTCCAAAGCCTCATGAATCATGTCTTCCATCCTTTTCTCCACCATTTTGTCTTAGTTTTATTTGATGATATCATCATCTATAGAAAAACATGGACATAAAATCTTTCTCATGTGGATCGAGTTCTCCATCTACTCTCTCAGAACCAACTTTTCCTGAAACAGTCTAAATGTGCTTTTGGCACCTCAAAAGTAGAATACTTGGGTCATCTGGTTGGAAAATATGGTGTCAGGGTGGATCCTAAAAATATTGAAGCTATGCAAGGCTGGCTTCACCCAAAGACTCTTAAGAGCTTGCGTGGATTTATGGGCTTAACAGGGTATTATCACAAGTTTGTTAAGAATTATGGGAAGATTGCAGCACCTCTCATTACTCTCCTCAAAAAAAACTCTTTCACTTGGACTCCAGCCACTGCTCAAGATTTTAAAACCTTGAAGATGGCCATGTGCACCACTCCAGTCCTCACCCTTCCTAATTTCACAAAGACCTTTGTGTTGGAATGTGATGCCTCAGGGAAAGGAATTGGGGTTGTCCTAATGCAAGAGGGTCGACCTATCTAAAAGAAATCTGGGCAAATCCATCTATGAAAAGGAAATGTTGTCTATTCTACATGTCATTGATCTGTGGAACCCTTATCTATTGTGGAAATGTTTCAAAATTAAGACATACCATCAAAGCCTCAAGCATTTTCTGTAACAACGCATTTCCTCCCCAGAACAACAAAAATGGGTGACTAAACTCTTTGGATGTGATTATGATATCATTTACAAGAAATGCAAAGACAATGTGGTTGTGGATGCACTTTCCCACAAATATGAAGATGAAGGATCCCTTTTTTCTCTTTCATTCATTGTACCAGATTGGCTCCAAGTCGTTCGCCAGGAATGGCTACAAGATCCCAAAAGTTCGCAGTTGATCCAACAATTGCAGTCCAATGCTCCAGCTTCCCCAGGGTACTCTTGGCTCCATGATGAACTTTGATACAAAGGCTGTTTGTATTTAAGTAAACAATCCAAGCTTAAATCCACGATATTTTCTGAGCTTCATGCTACACCCACAACAGGGCACTTCGGGTTCACCAAAACCTATGACAGGGTCAAACGTTCCTTTTTCTGGGATGGTATGAAACAGGACATTCGTAATTTTGTAGTTGAATGTGATGTGTGTCAATGCAACAAGGGAGAAACAGTTAAATCTCTGGGCACACTACAACTGCTCCCGATTCCACCTATTATTTGGAAGGATATCTCTATGGATTTTATTACCGGCTTACCCTAATCGGGAAATAAATCTGTCATCATGGTGGTTGTTGATCGCCTTTCCAAGTATGCTCATTTATGCGCCCTTCAACACCCGTTTACAGCATCCACGGTGCCTCAAATTTTCATGGATCGGGTCTTGAAGCTTCATGGCATGCCGCACTCTATTGTTTCTAATCACAACCCAACTTTCACAAGAAATTTTTGGCAAGAACTGTTCAAGATACAAGGCACCGAATTGCATCTCAGCATAGCTTATAATCCCCAGACTGATGGCCAAATGGAAGTTGTCAACAAGTGTTTGGAAACATATTTGAGGTGTTTTGCCTCGGAAAATCAAAATCAATGGGCTCAATGGTTACCCCTAGTTGAATGGTGGTACAACACTTCATACCATACAGCTACACGCATGACTCCTTTTGAAGCGGTATATGGACATAATCCACCTTCAGTTCTCTCATACTTACTGAGTGCCTCGAAGGTCCAGGCAGTTGACCTAACACTTATAGCTCGAGAGGCTATTCTCCATACCCTCAAAGAGAATTTGGTCATGGCACAAAATCGCATGAAGCAACAAGCATATCGAGGTCGCTCTGAACATCAATTTGCAGAAGGGGATCAAGTGTTTCTTCGACTGCAACCTTACAATCAAACTTCTCTCAAGGCTGAGCATTGTTAGAATCTAGCGCCCAAATTTTATGGTCCTTATACCATTCTCAAGTGTGTGGGAAAAGTAGCCTATCGGTTATCTTTGCCCAACCATTCGAAGCTACATCATGTTTTTCATGTTTCATGCTTAAAAAAGGTGATTGGAGCTAAGTGCCAAATTCAAACCAACCTTCCAGAGTTAGCTGAAGAAGGATCCATTTGGCTACAGCCAGAAGCATTTTTGGACTAGTGTGAGCGTTGCCTACGTCAGAGAACCATCAAGGAAGTGCTAGTCCAGTGGAAATATACAACTCCAACAGACACCACTTGGGAACCAGCTACCATTTTGCAGCAATTTCCTCATCTCAAGCCTTGAGGACAAGGTTGTTTTTAAGGGGGCGGACATGTTAGGGTCCTAACCCGCACATAGGTATAACAATATATTCGGATGTAGTAAAGGTCAATATTAATAAGGCCTTTCAATAAAATAGAATAAGGTGAATGTAAGAAGACCTAATATAAGCTTCCGCTTCTAGAAGGTTCTTCCTCTAGATGCTTCTTTTTAGTATAAATAGGAGTCGAGGGTATGAGAACCCTAGATTGGATTTTATTGTATTAGAGTTATGCTCAACTGGAGGTTTCCCCCTTGAAGAGGCCCGTGAACATTGCTTTCAGATTCAAAGTGTTATTTCTGTTATTATTCTCATATTGTTTCAGTGTTATTGTGGTGAATGTTTTGGTTATATTGTTGTCATTCTGCCATTACTAGCATTTTATTTATGTTCTGCATACATTTTATATCTGGTATATTACATTACATCACTTTGGGAGTTTTACTTCGAAAGTTTCACCACCAGCAGATGCCCTATGTCCCGAAATCCCGAATGTCGAAGTCTCGAAGTGGACACGAGTCGTCCGATCTGAATATCATTTCAAGTGTATTCTCAATCGTTGATCATATTATAGTGGAAGGATAGTGTAAGTAGAATAGTCGAAGTCTTAGAGTAAATGGTGGCCATCCATCTAATTGTTTGATTAAGTCCCAGCTATCGAATTAAGAAATGAAAGGATAAGTGTAAGGATCGAACATGACCATTGATCTGGGTATGAAAAATAAAAGTGAACCGTCCCATCTGTTCAACGAAATCTTATTCGAAAATTTGAAAAGTTGAAATCCTGAAGTCCTGAATGTCATCCATATCATCAGGGGATTAAATCGTGACTGTTGATTTGATAAGCGCTCAAGTACTTGTTTGGCCTAGCATCTAGTCACTTCCATTGGTCATATGGAATAAGAGATTAAAAATGCAGGATATAATACGTCGCTAAATTGATAAGCCTGTGGTTTTGTATCACTCAGTCACATGTTATAGTTTGAAGGAAGAGCCTATGCAGAACTCGGTTTCTGCAAATAAATACATAGATTTAGGATCGAGTTAAAAGGATGAAATTGATCCATAACTGTGATCAATTTATGAAAAAGACTTCACGATAAAAATGTTAAAACAATTATTATGGTTAAGTTAAATGAAGAGGTGTGACCGTCCAAATAAAGGGACACAGTGTATAACACTCACGCCATTTTGAAGAATATATAAACGAGAAACAGTGGTGAGAAGAAAGTGTCTCTATAGTTCGAATCAAAAGATATATTAAATCACAGGAGCAAAGAAAGATGCAGTAAAGACTTGATACAGAAGTTTTTTCCAGATTCGGAAAATAAGGGTGGTTGGGTGGTGCAATGGCAGGTTGGTGCCTGCAGAGGGAGTTGGTGCTTCGTTGTCAGTTGTAGCTGACTAAACAGGGGGTCGTAGCCTCCTACCAGTTGGTGTTGGTGAACAAGGGTGTGGGTGCATCATGATCAATTGGTGTTGATAGAAAAGGAAGAATAGCTTCCCTCTATGTAACATGTAAAACAAATTTTGCAGTTAATAGAAAATCATTTGTGGTTTTTCCCAATTGGGTTCCATGATAAAATATTGTGTCAAAATTATGTTTGCATAAATAAAAGAAAATGATAAAATTATTGTGTCACTGATTCACCCCCCCCCTCTCAGTGACAGGATATGATCCTTCACAAACGTACAAGGCCACCTCAGCTACAGCAGCTACAAGGTTGATGCAGACTGTGTTAGAGACTTGTATGGTACAAGGTGGCTACAAAGGCAAAGAAGTTTGGTTATAGAGTATAGTAGTGGCAGGTGACCATAGAAAGCTACAACAATATAATGTGCCTTCCAGTCTATGACCACCAAGAAGTACCTCCATTGGTGTACACTCTCAGGTATGCACTTGTATATATAGTATTTGCATCATTGTCATAATTATGCTTGCAGGAGGAAGGAACCCTTGGTGCAATCATGGACCCAGAGAAGTCTTAGTGCATTCAGAAGAACAACACATTGGAAGTGAAGACTCCAAGTTTGATTGTTTTAAAATAGCATGCCTCTAACCTACATTTCTAAAGTTGATACATTACAAGTAAACAAATTTTTTGATTCTAGAGATGTACTCATGAATCTCCTCTAGGAGATATTATTGTCTTGTTTCCTTTCGTATGTTTTCTTGTTCCAGGCAGGTTAACATCAAAGGAAAATGCTTATCCTTCAGGCTTCAGAGGGAGTCACTTGACTCAGAAGGAGTCAAACTAATTGAGAAAGAGAGACAACACCTTCTTCCTCTTCGGTAGTCCAGAGGGAGATAGGCATTGATACAGTTGATCCAGTTGTTCCAATTGATATTCCCAGGGACATTGTAGTAGGCCATAAAATTCTTGTCTGGGCTTGACAAAATCTGCAAGAGGAAGAAATACATGCAGCTGATGGAAGTGTCGAGAAATAAAAAATGAGACTTGTAGTTAGAGGATTCTCACAAGCAGAGGGAGTGAACTATGATCACAAATATTGATCCAGTAGCCTGATGCACTCCCATCTGTACTACCATCCATGAGTTGGAAACTACATCAAAAAGATGGACTCTTGATGAAGTTTGGGTTTCAGCAAGAGTGTTATTGATCCAAACCTATTCTATGTTGGTGACGAGAGCGCGATTTTGATGACTTATTCAAGAAGTCGTGTTGTTACAAGCAAGCTTTGAATTATGATTTCAAGATGAAGGATATGGGTATGATGCACTACTTCTTGGGACAGGAAGTATGACAGAGGATCAATGAGACTTTTCCTAAGTGAAGGAAAATATACAGTGGGGATATTAAAGAAGTTTTGTATGATAGAATGAAAATCCATGTCTACACCAATGGTGGTGGATTTGATGAAAAATAAATGATGATGATTCAGATGAGATTGATCCACATGTGTACCAACAGTTGATTGGATCATTGATGTATTTGGTTAACACCAGACCTGATATATGCCATGCAGTGAATGTGCTTAGTCAATCCATGATTCAGTCGAGACAGACTCACTAGATAACAATAAAGCATGTATAGATATATATATATATGAGGCACAAATGGATATCGCTTGATATATGCCTCCAGTTTGAACTTGAGTTTGCAAGGATATGATGATACAAATTGAGAAAAGAGTGCAGTGGACCGAAAGAGCACATCCGGTTGTTTTTTTACCTTGGAGTTGATCGTGGTTTCCTGGTGCAACAGGAAACAAAGCTCTATGGCCTTGAGTACCACATAAGTAGAGCATATAGCATTGAGTGTGGCAGTCTGAAAAGAAGTGTGGCTTCTGACATATTTATTTGATCATGAGATGGATCCTATTATTAGCTGTAATAACCAGAGTTGTGTGAAGATCTTTGAGAACCCTGTGTTTCATGATAGATCGGAATACATTGAGATAAAATGTCATTATATCAGAGACATGTTGCAGAGGAAATAAGTACATGTGCAGTTTCTTCCTACACATGAGCAGATTGTAGATATCTTCACCAAATCGCTTTCCAATATGAAGTTCGAGTACTTCTGTGAGAAACTAGCTTGGTGGAGATTACCTCCCTAGCTGAGAGGGAGTGTTGATGATTACAGCCAGGATGAAGTTCGAATACTTATGTGTGAGACTTGGTCTGATGGAGAATGCCTCCCTAGCTTAGAGGGAGTGTTCATGATTACAGTTGCGTGAGACATCCTCCAAGACACAGACCTGTGAGAGAGCCCCTGAGTTGGATGTGTGGTTCCTATCTGAGACAGAACTGGAACGTTGTGTTGGCCTCCTCTTTACAAAGAGTTGAGAAGAAATCCAGATGATTCTCCTGTGTAACATAATGAGAAAGAATATATGCTGAGTTGGACGTGCCTGTGGTTGAGCACAGGTGAACGTGTGAATTCCCATGTGCTAGGTGCATCATTCTGAGACAGAAATGAAACGATGTATTATTCTCCTTTGAGAAGAGAGTTAATATGATCAACTCCAGATGAATCTCTTGTGTAATGCAATGGGAAAGAAGATCTGTTGAGTTGAACGTGCCTATGAATGAGCACAAGTGAACGTGATCCTAGTGGATGAGCACTAGTGAGTGTGGTTCTCCTATGAGACACAGTGAGATAGAGATGTGGACATCCTTGTGGATGTGCCCCTAGTGGCTGAGCACTAGTGGGTGTATGAGATCCCTTTCTATATTTTTCAAGAGTCAGACTTACCTGTAACCCTATTTGTAATGTAAAGGGTACAGTTCGGCCCCACCTTAATGTAAAAGACAATTAATGTAAAAGATAATTAATATAAAATATAATTAATGTAAAAGATAATTAATATGGTAATTATTAATTATATTTTGAGTTATTGAGGTCAGCCCTATTGTGCCAATAGACACATGATTTGATGTGACAAGTCTTATATAAATAAAGGTGAATCCCCATTAAGGAAACACACTTATAATTGTGTCATCTCATGATTTTAGAAGTTCTGGTCTGAAATTATGAGAATTACAGCACCCTCTTGTGTGTTAGGTTTTGTGATCATGTGGGAGGTCTTTCTCTTGAAGAATATAGCAAAGGATTGGTTGGGTTTTCTTCCCTTGTTGAGAAAGGCTTCCCATGATACTTCTTGTGTTCTTGTGCATGGTTATTCTTCTTGTGTTCTTCTGCATGGTTATTCTTCTTG
Source organism: Picea engelmannii (assembly GCA_009831015.1). Taxonomy (NCBI): domain Eukaryota; kingdom Viridiplantae; phylum Streptophyta; class Pinopsida; order Pinales; family Pinaceae; genus Picea; species Picea engelmannii. The sequence goes on along the minus strand of ML778144.1, from coordinate 155,802 downwards.
TGATCTTGGTTTACTGTAGTAGTTATGGTTCAAGTAAAAATTAAACAGAAAATTTAAAAGAGAATGCATGAGCCATAGCTCATTGAAAATCTAACAAAAGAGTTGGTCTTAACTTCCAGAAAATTAAATTACAGTCATCCTATTTTAATGGGAAATTTATTAAATTGTGCAAATAAAAGTTTATTTAAAAAAGAAACTTTGATTAAAAAGGGAAGGGGACCCATTTTAGATATGTATATATTGATGATATAATTTCAATGAGACACTAATTAAATGGAATGTTTCAAGAAGAAACTTGTACGCGAATTTCAAGAAAGGAAGAAATCCCTAACTACCCAAGTAGTTAGAAAACCTCTCCTTAAAAAAAGAAGAGTGTCTCCATCAAAGAGGAAAAAAAATTAGTATTGTTAGAGGGGAAAGGCAGAAGATCAAAGGAAGAAGAAGGTACAGCCATGGATACACAATCAGGCTTCTGATCAAAAGAAAGAAATCTCCATCTTCTCCATTTTTTTTTTGTTTTATATATTCTTCTACACCACTTCTCATAGTTTTATGCTTGAGTCTCAAAGTTGGGCAAAAGGCTAAGTTGTTGAGTGTTCTTATTATTTTTTTCTAATATCTTTGCTTATATGATCATGGAGTATTTGTAGCCACCTATATGACTGTCAAATCTTTTTGTAATGAAGAACATATTTCATAAATAAAAGTCCACAAAGAATTGTTTCGGGGTTGATCTTGTCTGTGCTTTGTAACCTTGTTTTCAGAATATAAAGTATTTGAGGTTGACCTATCAAATTCTCTTTTGATATTGATTGCAGTACTCTGTTAAAATTATTTGAGATGATCAAATAATTCTCTCCTATGAAGAAGATATCGATGTATTTATATATTGTTAAGAAGATTGTGTATGATGTTGATCACAATTTAATTCTGATGTTGAAGCCCTCCTTCAAACTTTTCTTTTGCTGCACATAAATATTGTACTAAGGTTATTGAAGAACCATCTTATTTCATAATCTCAAGCAATAAAGATTTAGGGTTTTTTTCCTATCACTCTCCTAATCCAAGATATTACAGATATATATTTTAGTCCAAGAGGAGTACCATCTCTCTAAAAACGAAGGGGACTAATTTCCTCGTGAGGTTATCATTTCGGTCCTAACAGATTCAAGCGTCAACACTCCCCTATCCTACTGTAGATCAAGATGTCATCAAAGAAAACCCAAACAATTTTCCTCAATTTTAGAATGAATACCTGAGTGATACATGGATGAAAGGTAGTAAGGACATTAGTCAACTCAAATGGCATGACCAAAAACTCATGATGTCCATAGTGACACCTGAAAGTCATCTTATACACATTATTCTCTCTCATACTGATTTGATGGTACCCCAAACACAAGATAATCTTATAGTGGTAGACTACACCATGAATCTCATATATCAACTCATCGATCTTGGGTAAACCAAACTCAATGGTATACTCAAAACCTCTGTTAGGAGGTCTCCTTGGAGGAGTCTTCCCAAAAATCCGGTCATGTTTTCTCAACAGTGATTGTATGTCTCCATGATAAGGCTAGATACTATATGAAGACTTCTTGGACGTAATCATACACTTTGTTGTGTAAGCCACATCCCTGTGCCTGGATATGCCCTTTCTCTACTTGGTTGAAACAACCATAGGAGCACCATTGGTCATGCCCCTCAAATCCACCCTCTTACCATCCATTGTTCTGAATTCTAGCTCCATTTTTTTGTAGTTGACATAATATTTTCCCAGGGAAATAAGCCACTTAATACCCAAGATGACACTAGTATATACCAGTTCAACTACATAGAAGTCATGTGTCATAGTGTAGTTTCCCAACATCATATCCAACCATGGGACCCTTTGTGTGCATGTCATATTGTGCCCACCATCTACTACTACATCCAAACCTTCAAAGGCCTCTATAGGAATTCCTCTCCTAGTTACCAAAGTTGAGTCAATGAAGTTGTGGGTTTCCCCACCGTCAATCATAATTGTCACACATTGTCCTTGTAATACCCTATGGATATTGAAAGCATGAAATCTAGGAACACATGTTAGAGTGGAAATAGTCCTAACCTTAGGCTCCACATGTGGTTGCTCCTCATTCGTATTATTATGCTCTCCACCCTGAGCTTGTCCTACCTCTTCCTCCCCCTCACTATATAAAATCACCTCTATGTAATGCACTTTATGCTTTCCCATGCACCTATGACCGGGTTCCCAAGGCTCCTTACAACTGAAACATAGTTTCTTCCTTCTCAATTCTTCCTAAGTCTCATCATCCAATCTGTCTCTCCTGGACCACTCCTTCTGTACGGGTTTCTTGTCTTTGTTTTCCCGGGGAATGAAAGGTTTAGAAGGATATTTATTCTTTGGGAATGTGTACTCCATGTCTCATGTTATAATGATGGGATCTTGTAAAGATCCTGGTTTGAAGGCCTTAACCCAACCACGCAGGGGTTTGGATAGTCCTTCAGTGAAAAGCATAATCAACCTATGCTCAGACACATCTGTCACCATAACTATGATCCTATGAAACTTTCAAATGTAATCATATGTTGTCCCACTCTACTTGAGATGTGCTAACTTCCTGAAGTGCAACTCTGGGTCTTTTTCAAATCAACCCATAATTCTTTGTGTGAAGTCCATGTATGATGTAATATTGGCATGCCCCAACGTGACTAGCCCATGGTACCACCACTTGTAGGCCTCTCCATCCAAATGCAAGCTATCATACTTGATGTCCTTTGTCTCCATCATGGGGTTGAGTTAGAAATATGTGTCCAACTTCTGAACCCAAGCTTTGGCAGTCATTTGCTACAGCCATTAAAGTAAGGGATGGACTATTTCCTAACCTTCCACTAAAGCTCATAAATCTATGGGCCCTTGTTGTAATATCTATATCTATTCTTGTACTTGATAGTATATAAATCCTACAAAGACATGGTTTCTTGAAACTCCTCATCATGATTTTGATAGTCCCTTAAATAACCAGTAAAATATTTCTCTTGTCCTTGTTGTCCTTTATTTATAGCTTGTTTTCTTCCAAGAAGTGAGATAATGGAGGTCTAGGAGTCACCCTACTAGTAGATCCAATGTTATTCCATGTAGGGACATGAGTATTGCTCCCTTCAGCATGGTTCACATTGTTACCATGGATGTCATTAGTCCTTTCCAAACCATTATTGCCTACATTGTTTTGGTTCCCTTGATTATTATTCACAAGTTGGCTTAGGAGCTCAACCAATTATTGTTGTCCTCTTACCATGCCATTATGTCCCCTTATGAAGTCATTATTCCCCCTTGCTAAGACATTCATAATATGCATAGCATTTCCCTCTGTTTGTTCATTTCTATCCCATGTGCTTCCCTTTGATTCTGACTCTGACTCTGAATGGAATATGTTGTCGATACATCTTTGTATCTTATATGTAATGTAATCCCCATCCCTCGGGAACATTAAAATATGCACTCACATGCTGGTAGGAATACCAACTTTGATACCACCGTAACATCCCCTCTTACTACTGATAGGTTTTGATGGTCACTACTGATATATTTGGTGTTTATTTGGATCAGGAAGTTTTTCAAACAATTTGACATCGTGCTTTGATACCACTGTAATATCCTACTTCTAGTTGTTGTTTTGTTTTTTTTAGTTTATTTCGTTTAGGGACTTTGTTAAACAACTCACAACCTTACTTGTAGTATCCCCTCTTCGACTGTTGTTTGGTTTTTATCATTGTTGATCTTTTTTGTTTATTTTGTTGATGTGTTTTATTGGTTGTTTGGTTCAGATGTATTGTCAAATAGTTCACACAACTCATAATGAAATGGACAAAACGGTGGTTTTATTGTATGTAATATCAAAAGAAGAGTTTTCACGTGATTTGAGAAATCATAAATATTTGATTCTCAACTATAACAACCACTATTTATCTGCAAATACAATCAAATATACAGAAAATAACCTAGCAAGATAAGTTTGATATGCTCACTATCTCTGACTTGAAGGTATCCAAGCTTGTACAACACTAATATATTGAGGCAACCCCTGTACTAGGTAATTATAGACAACTATAGATGTGCAGGGGTGACCCTCCCAAGCTCCACAAATCAGAAACAGTTGTCACAACCTGTAGAAACCCCTCATGGGAATCAATAACAGCATTGTAATAAACCCTTGGAACACCGTGATTTTGCAGAGAAAGGTATAAGCTGATGAGTAGAATAAAAGAGAGTTGTAATAGCTCTATCTGTGCTAGAATATCCTCCTTATAAAACCCATGACCTGTTGCTATTAGCACCCTTTTGTAGATCCACATGAGTGATATACTAGTGCGCCCTCTCTTCGGTCATATACTGGTAATAAAACCGGTATTCTCCTTTATACCACGAGCTTCCAAAGTTGTAGCAGTATTTCCTACAACCACACGATTATGATATGTAATGGTTCAACCTCCTATTGATCCCTCAATATGCATATAAGAGGTGTTCCCCCTCTCTTTGAACCCACAATCTGGAAATAGAAGGTATGATCCACACAAAACCAAAAATATGTTGATAGTAAAGTAATACAACCTCTTCTTATACTGCCATAAATTGAAGACGAGGATTTGGCCTCCACGATTACACAAACTCTACAAATGTCCACAAACTTAGAAAAAATGTTGAATATATCCTCTTCTCAATGAAACCAGTGAGAGATCTAAGTAATCTCTCCTCTTTGATCAACTAGGGTGGACAGTTTCACCACCAAAACCAACATATTCAATGGTTTTAGTCCCAAAACTCTAAGAAGCCACAAGATCTCTCCAAATCAATATGAGAAAACAGTCATGCATAATGAGAGAAGGAGCTCTCATTGTAATTGTATAGCCCTTTTTCCCTTTCTCTCTAATATTTAATTATAAAGTAACTTTATAAAATCTCATTTTAATATTTCTATCAAAGTCACTTTATAACACCCTTTTAATTTTACTTTTCGCTCATGTGACATTGAATAATTAAAATAATTAATTCTCTTTTTCACCAACTATAACCTATGGGAATTAAATAGGATATTAAGTTGTCTCTTGGAGTGATCACTCAGAAAGGTACATTACAGTATTCTTGTCATTTCCTTTCCACTTCCTAATTCCCTCCTTGGAAGCATCTTGGTGATCTTTCTACTTGGAACCACTTGGTCGTTCTTTACTCTTACCCATATTCTCTGGATATTGTTCTTGCACATAGGCCTTGTCAACTATCCTACGTTTAAAGAGCATCACTTACCTCCATAAATGATTATGTAGACCACCCGAATACTTCAAGAGTACATTTCAGTCCTTGGGAGATATACCCAACATATTGGCCATTTTTCTAAACTCAATGACATACTCATGCACAATCTATGCTTGATTCTTCCAAAAGTAATGCCAGCAAATCCATTGGCCCTCTTCATACCCAATAGTGTAGAACTATAAATTAACAAGGGTTTTAAACACCTCTCACTTAATTACTAGAGGATCACCTTCCAACTTAAGCATCTCCATGTGATTTTCCCACCAAGTTTGGGCATGGCCCTCTAAATTTAGTTGGGAAAATGAAATTTGTTTCTCTTTTGAAATGTTTTGAACATTGAAATAAAATTCTAACTATTCCAACAATTAATTCAACTTAAGAACATCAATATCACCTTGGTAAGGCTTGATGTTCACTTTCGCTTCCACTTTAAATAGATATTGGGAAGAAGTGATGGCATTGAAACATGGCCACTCGTTCTCTAGCCCTTTTTTAACACCTTTTCTATGTCTTCGATATCTCTAGATTTCTTGACTGATCCAACTTTTTAATTAGAGCTACCAAACTTTCTGGAAGGCCCGAACTTGTTCTCTAGAGCCACCATGAGAATGTCCATGTTGTGAGAGATGTCAGTTATTTGTGCTTCCATATTCAAAAATATATCTTCTAACACATCCCATGGATTGTTATTGTACCCATCCACCATCGCTAAGGTTTTCAAACTTTATGCCAATTCCTTGATCCTATAAATTCCCACAAAAACTTGAAAGAAAGTTGTTAAGATATCGATATGATTTTTAAACTTCTATGGATATTCTATTGGAATACTTCCTCACAATAGATCTTACAATATTTTTAAATATCTTAAACTGGTTCCTATTATTCATCCACAGTGACAGGAAGGGGGAAATCAACCAATGGTAAGAATTAAGTTTCGCGGAGCTCAAAGGCTGGTCTTCAGTTCCTAGTTGGACGTATTGCCAGGTTTCTCAAGGCCAGAAAGTATGCCGAGCGGGTTGGCGGAGGAGCGCCCATTTACCTTGCTGTTGTTCTTGAATATATTGTCGTCGAGGTGCTTGAGTTGGTTGGAAATGCTGCAAGGGACAACAAGAAGACGAGGATTATTCCTCGCCACATTCAGTTAGCAATGAGAAATGACAAAGAGTTGAGCAAGCTTCTAGTCGCGTCAGATCCCAAGAGCTCGCTGAGCGGCGGCGTGAGGGATATGCAAATGGAACGGAACCCTAACGGGGAGAAGGAAGCGACGGTCCTTTGCAGGGCCGAGGTGGACCAACAACCGCCCACGAAGAAGGACCCCGAAATGGAAACACAGCCAATCCCCGTAGACGAAGTCTCCGTAGTGCTTCCAGCACCAGGATGGAAGAAATGGTTCATCTCATCAAGAAGATTAGCAGCTGGCGTAGAGGAAACCAAGGAGGGCGGCTCCAACTCGTTCTCTGGCGAGAGAGAACCAGTGATTTGGGACCAGATCAATGCTAAGAATAGGCGGAGGCTGCGGAAAGTACTAAACCCTAGTCGTCTCTGCCGCCTTAACCTAATGATTGGAATCCATTCAAATAGCAGAGACCTCAGAGATCTTCGGCTCTTGGGGGATTCTCTGCCTTCGCTCTGGTGCAGAAATCTAGTTAAGAGTAATGCAAGAGCGAGGTTTCATTCTGAATATCGCGGCAAGACTAGCTCCGAGATTATGGCAAGCTTCCCCCTTTTTATAAAGACCATTGCCAGATCTTCTCTTTGCTTGCAGGTTCAAGACTCAGACTCTGTTTTTTAGCTCAAAACCCAAATCCACCAAGCTACAGGGACTCCGCCTGGATTCCAACGACTAATCTTCAAAGGCCGATAGCTTGGAGATGGCTCTCTGCTACGGGACTATGGAAATCTAAAAAACGCAACCATTTCTCTCACTTCTCGGTTGTGTGGAGGAGCGCCTTCAGTCACTCATCCAAGCTCTTACAAGCAGGCCATGAAATCAGGGACTTCCGCTCCTTCGGGGTTCAAGGTTGAAGCTTCAAAAGTAAAGGAGCCCTTTGGATCTTCCTTCATTGTGGAGCAGTGCACAGAACCTCCAACAACAGAAGTCGAAGACCCCCAAGTCTATGGCTATGCCTTTATCTACCAGGCCAAAGCCCTTATTTGCTGCTTCAATGGACTTTGGCCCTCGGCCCCTGCGCTAAAGGAATGGGTTAACAAGACCTGGTCAGAGGGTCATGAGTTGTTCTTTTGTTCCAAGGGGTTCTTCATCGTCAACTTCTCCATAGAAGCCGAATGTCAACACGTGCTAGAGCAAGGTCCTTGGTTCTGGGGCAGATCTGGTCTCTCCATGCAGGGATGGTTCCCAGAATTCAATCCATTGACCATGATAGCCATGACTACACTGGTCTGGGTAAGACTACCCAATCTATCCCTGCATTTCTATTCTTCATCTTTTTTACCCACCCTGGGCAATGCATTGGGTAGATTTATTAAGATAGACACAGACAGAATAGCGAAAGGATTCGTCACTTTCACCCGCATATGCATTGAAATTGACCTCAGTCAAGGGCTTCCGGACAGGATTCTTATAGACTGGGGTGAGGGATATCCTTTCATACAGATGGTCGATTATGAGAACACCACCTTTAGATGCCGCTCTTGTCAGCAAACAGGGCACCTCTAGGCAACATGTCCTCTTTCCCCCACCCCTCCCTCAACTTCTGGAGCACGGAAAAGAGCCAATGGTTGGCAAGGACCAAAATCTCACAAAAGCCGTCTGAACCCTTCCTTCGACAACAAGAAACATCACAAAGATGCTCCAACTCCTTCGCCTTCCTCAATGCCTTCGCAGGCCCCAACTTTCGCCTAGCAGCCAACTGTCGACCCAAAACACCAGCCTGCAGCCTTGGCACAAAATCCTGAAGATTCAGAAGTCATGATTCCAACTCCCGCAATTAAGTCCTTGCACCCACCTCACGAAAACGGGGAAACAATTGACACAATCATGATCACAACGTCACTCCCAGGGAATCAGAAGCGACCTCATGAATCAGACAACTCAGACAGCGACAAAGAAGCACCCCTGAATTCAGCAGCTCAAGATTATGGCACTTCCTCAGACCATCTGGCTTTGGTGGTAAAGGCTACTGAGCCTACCAGCTCCTCTAGTTGGATTGATGTTCGTAAAAAAAAAGGTAGAAAGGATCCTCACCAGCCAACACAATGATCCGGTCCTTTCTCCTTATATTGTAATGTTTCATCTTTCTTTGCCCACATGCTCTATGGGGCTCTCTTTTAGCATAGGCTAGTTTCAAATGATCCCATGTTCTCTTTCTGAGGGGTCTTCTCCCATCAGCAAATCAATGTATCACTTTGCACTTTTTCATGGATTGAATAGAAGGATTCTCCCCCTTTTTTACTCAAAAATATTTTGAAATATCTTATTATATTGTATTTTGCTTAAATTCCAAAGTTAATGTTACTAGATTAATGCGTGTAATACTAAATAAATTGAAACTAAAATGAAAGAGACAAGAAAATAACACACCATCCACATAATGAGATAAGATGTAAACTAGGAATACATGAAAAACTTGGCTAGAAGGTGAGGCCTATGATTTAATATTTTGTTCTTAGTTATGAAATGTATATATAAAGAAAGGGGCACTCATTATGGAGTTGTCATGGACACCATGGCTAGTATGGCTACTACAATATCTTATTCTTCCTCTTTTTTTCTTCAATATCCCACTCCCACATTTTATGCTCAGTTGTGGAACAATTAACAATACAATAAGAATGGAACCACTTCCTTTCCTAGCAACCCAATATTTAACATAGCAAGGTAGCCATCTAGGGTTAGGGTTTTTTCATGCCTCAACCTCCAATTAATGTTATGGCTTTGGACCCTCTAGAATCATCTTAAAAATCCACATGTGTGAGTAATGGAAGTTGATGTGGCATCAATTTGGTACCATGGTGGCCAACAGGTTAGGTCAACTTGTGGGACGCATAACTTTTGCATAAGAACTATGATTGAAGTGGTCTTTATGTAGTTGGAAATATCTCAAAGTGTAGAACAACTTCGAAAGGTTTTCAACTACACTCGCAAAGTTTTGACCTAAAATATAGTCATTTAAAGCATTAAACAATTTCCAAAAGGTTTTGCAACCCTAATCACGAAAGCAAGACCTACCTCTAAAATAGGCCATACAAGCCAATAGATCCAATGTTTCCACCCATAAAGTACCAAAATCGATGAAAAATTACATAATCATCCATTTTGTATGATACCTCCCCTTGGTCTTCAAAATATTTTACTAAAGGAGGTGAAGAATGTTTTCCTCTACCTTCTCCCTAGAGTACCATTTGGCCTTGCCTAAACATTGTCCTTTCTACCATCCTGCTAGAGTTCATACTACCCTCATCCAGTTCTTTTGGATTTCTTCTATAAATTTGTATCTTTTTCTATCTCTGCCTAATATTCTAGTGTTAAGTCCTCCATGGTAGGTGTTAACACATAAGATTGTATGGGTCAAAACTTAACCTTGGTTTTGTTTTTGAGTCATAAGATTTATAGGACATAGGTGTTGAGTCTTTAGGTTGTAATCATAAAGTTATATTTGGTTTCAAAATGAATAAGGTTATGTATAACCTTGGTCTATCTTTTAATCTATGTTTGATCTGGCGGTATGAACTGGTGGAAGAAGAGGATTGTAGGTTGGATAGGTTGTAGGCATCTGAGTGGAAATTTGAAGTTACCAACATCAACCTCACAGCCATTAGGTACTCCATGAGATTTTTTGTCTTGTTTGGAAGTCAGGAAGGGTTTGGCTACTTGATTCTTCTTTTGTGCTACGATTTGGCTCAAGCACTGCGAATTGAGACATGATCTATGAAATGCGCTACGAAATGTTCTACGAAATGTGATGCGCAAACTCTGTTCTAGGACTGTTGAACTGGTATTTTGAAAAATTGACTTACATGAGGATTTATGGTTGAACCAGGATGAATTTTCAAAATCCAAAGGAATTTATTTTCAAGCACAGACCCAAGATAATTAACCTCTTTCATTTTTCACACAAGTGTCACAGATTGGGATATTCGAAGGAATCTTTGAGCCCTATTTTTTTCAGTTTTCATGATTTCGTGTTTGAGACATATTTTTACGACACGTATTCCAGTCAGTTGGAGATGAATTTCACAAAACCGACAGAGGTTTTTCTTTAGAAAGAGCTTATATACAAAAACTACTCTCATATTTTACACATTTTGTATAGTTTGAGAATTACAAGTGGAATTTTGAAGCCTAGTTTTCAGAATTTTGCCTCTTGAAAAGAAGGAAATCAGTTAAAACGTGTCATTCTCTATTTGTAATTGTTTCTATTTTGGGAAAGGGGTTGCAGTTCGAATTGGTGAGCTGGAAAGGACCTATAGTGCTATATATTTCATGGTACAAGAGTAGAGTAGGGTTATAAAGAGCTAAGGGAGGGGGAAGAGTAATAGAAAAGGAACTGTTTTGTTTTTGCAGCTATGTATACCTCATTGAAGAGCATGTATGTCAATTGATGTTGCTAATACTAATTTGGAACATAGTTATTTCCTTTTTCTTCTAGTTTCTAGTTATGTGTGAAGGATTCATGCTATTGATTTTATGTAGCAAAGGACTTGACTGTGTGAAAGCATCATCATAAACGTCTTTTAATTCCTGAAGTAGGAGGATCTTTATTTTTGGAATTTTGTTCAGATTTGGATTAGACTTTCTCTGTGGGAACATGGTCTAATGTAGGCAGCATTGTTCATTGATAAATAGTTGTTATTATTTCCTTCTCACCTTTCAAAAACACACTTGTTGTTACATTTACCATCACAAATCTATTTGATGGGTACTGGGATTATCCTCTAGCAGTCTGAGGGTGACTCTCAGTGCTAACATTTTTGGCACTGCTTCCAGGGACAAAGTTGAAGATCTTACCTGGGTTGTACGACATAGATTACCACCAATTCTTGATGGTGAGAAAGGATTGGTGATAGAAAAGACTGCATTTTTTCACCATGGTGACTCCACACATTTGAAGAACTTGTTGGTGATTAAAATCAGTTACAGAACTCCACTAAGGAATGAACTCAAACAGAAAATGGGAGGAAGACATAGGAAGTCCAGGTATCAAGATGTTAGTTTCTTGTAAGAGCTCATATTCTTTTTTATCAGTTCCTTCTTGTCCTTTCCTTCATATGTCAGGAGAATCATCCTTTGCTTTGTTTATTTTGATGACCATAAACCCACTATTGTATATCCCTCTTTGAAAGAAGAATATATGCATTCTACTTACATAGTTGATGTTAACCCTAGTCCTTCATTTGAAACATATGAGAACAGTTTTTATATTCAAATACTTCCTGAACATGATCAGCCTTGTAACCATGTGAATGATACAACCGATTCACCACCTCCTCTTATCATAGTACCATCTTCTACCACCACTACTGGAATTTGCAATCAATCCAATGAACCTCACTTTCAGCCCACTACTGTCCAAACTAGAATCACAGATAAGATTTTTAAACCCTTAAGGTTCCCATCTCATCTTCATCCTTATCCTCTTGAATTTTTCAAGTATCTTCCCCGGTTTTTTGGAGGGGATCATGCTACAGCTGAGAGGCATTTGGGAGCCTTTGATAACTTTGTTGATCAGTTTGAGATAGTACATGAAGATGTTACCCTGAGATTGTTCTCCAAATCCTTGTTTGGAGATGTTGATGTGTGGTTTAAAGGTTTGGTAGTTGATTATATTGGTTCTTGGATCGAGATATGCAACATCTTTTTAAAGTAATGGGGTGAGAACAAGTCCCTGGATCACTACCTTGTTGATTTTAATGCTTTGAGGAGAGGGGAAGAAGAAGCTATGGTTGTCTTAAATAGAAGGTTTTACATAGTTTATCATAGCATGCCATTGGAGATACGACCTTCCGAGGTTGTTGCCATGGTGTACTATTTAATGGCTCAGCGTTCAGATCTTGTCCTTCTTCTGAGAGAAAGAAAATATTCACCTTTAAGAAGGTTGTTTGAAGATGTAGAGGAAGTCGAGGAGAATATCTAGGCTTGCAAGCGGATTCAAGATCAAACATACTTTGAAAATATGCATGAACATGAACAACAAAACTATGAGTATATTTCAGATTTGGAACAACAAGAATGTAAGTATGAATTGGATTTGGGACAACATTTGACAGTTTCTTCAAAGTTTTCATATTTTTCTACAGATCAAGATGTACATCATGCTTATGTTCGTTTTCAAAATCAGTTTGAGCATGCATTGGTGGATGATTGCATAGATAACTATATGTTTTTAGTTGATCATAGTCAGAATGCTTTAAATCCTATTATGCAATTATCATATGATCATGTTTATGAAGAAGAAATTGTCTCTCCTGATGATCAAGAGTTGATCTCGAAAGAACAAAAAGGTTATTTGTTTTCAAGCAAAAGAGAATGTATGCATGGATAGTTATTTTCTATGGATCAGCATGTTGTCAATCATAGTTTCAAGGATCCAATTACAGCTTATATGGAGTCATGTGTTTCATATTTTTTGAAAATTTTAGATTTCATTATTTCACCGATATTCATGGGTGAGTATGGTTTTCTGAAGGAGTTTATGTCACTACTACTATATTTTTGTTATTATTCATTGATCAGTGACATAGATGAGATCATTTCAGTCATCAAGTCACTTGAATGGTTGTTGTGGAAATCTGCTTTTACTTGACCAAGTTGCATATATGTTTAGAGGTATGGTAGCGTAGGAAATAAGCTCGCTTCCCGAGCATTTGTTTTCCTTCCATTTTCATCAGGTTTATCCGTCAATTTTCTTAAATAAGTGGAAAATTTTGGTAGTGTTTCAGAGGTTAGTTGCACAGATGAATCCATGGCCTAATGGATAAGGAAACTGGAATTGCATATTCTTGGCATATCACAGGGAGCATTCCATCCCTTATAAGGCCATATGTTAACACATAAGATTGTATGCGTCAAAAAATTCACCTTGGTTTTGTTTTTGAGTCATAAGGCTTATAGGACATAGGTGTTGATTCTTTAGGTTGTAATCATAAAATTAGATTTGGTTTCAAAATGAATAAGGATATGTATAACCTTGGCCTAAATTTTAACCTATGTTTGATCTAGCAATGCGAACTAGCGCCACGAACTGGTGGAAGAAGAGGGTTATAGGTTGGATAGGTTGTAGGCATCTGAGTGCAAATCTGAAGTTACCAACATCAACCTCATAGCCATCAGGTACTCCATGATATTTTTTATCTTGTTTGGAGGTAAGGAAGAGTTTCGCTACTTGATTCTCCTTTGGCACTATGAACTGGCTCAGGTGTTGTGAATTGAGACAGACGCTATGAAATGTGTTGTGGAAACTTTGTTCTAGGACTGTTGAACTAGTATTTTGACCAGTTGACTTCCAGGAGTATTTTTGGGTGAACCGAGATGAATTTTCAAAATCCAAAGGAGTTTATTGTCAAGAACGGACCCAAGAACATTAACCTCTTTAATTTTTCACACAGGTGTCATGGATTGGGATATTCAAATGAATCTTTTAGCCCTATTTTTTCCATTTTCATGATTTCATGTTTGAGACATATTTTTACGACACATATTTCGGTCAGTTGGAGATGAATTTAAAGGAACCGAGAGAGGTCTTCCTTTAGAACAAGCTTATCTACAAAAAAAAAATCATATTTTACACATATGTTATAGTTTGAGAATTACAAGTGGCGTTTTGAAGCCTAGTTTTCAGAAATCAGTTAAAACGTGTCATTCTCTGTTTGTAATTGTTTCTATTTTGGGAAAGGGGTTGGAGTTCGAATTGGTGAGCTGGAAAGGACCTATAGTTCTATATATTTCATGGTACAAGAGTCGAGTAGGGTTAGAAAGAGCTAAGGGAGGGGGAAGAGTAATAGAAAAGGAACTGTTTTGTTTTCGCAACTATGTATACCTCACTGAAGAGCATGTATTTCAATTGATGTTGCTAATACTAACCTGGAACCAAGTTATTTCCTTTTTCTTCTAATTTATGGTTATGTGTGAAGGATTCATGCTATTGTTTTTATGTAGTAAAGGATTTGACTGTGTGAAAGCATTATCATAAACTTCTTTTAATTCCTGAAGTAGGAGGATATTTATTTCTGGAATTTTCTTCATGGATTAGTTAGTTGGACCAAATGTACACCTGCACTATTCTCTTTATGTTTATTCCTCATTCTTCTTTGCAAATTTTATCTTGTTTTTGTTCAAATTTGGATTAGACTTTCTCTGTGGGAACATGGTTTGATGTAGGCATCATTGTTCATTGATAAACAATTGTTATTAGCTCCCTCTCACCTTTCAAAAAAACACTTGTTGTTACATTTATCGTCACAAATCTATTTGATGGGTATAGAGATTATCCTCTATCAATCTAAGGGTGACTCTCAATGCTAACAGTGGGTAATAATTCCTCATCAATTTCCTTATCCAACATGGAAGGCTCATAAAAATTCAGATTTTCCACATTCACTACTAAGTAAATGTGTTATATGGGGGTAGAGTGAGTATGTAGACATTATCACCCACCTTCTCCAATACATCAAAAGGATCATATAGGAGAGCCTTGATATTCTTACCAAGACCCTATAGCATTTATTTTTTATATATAACCAAACTATGTCTCACACCTTAAATGTTTTCTCAATTCTATGTTAATCATGCTAGGCCACATACTTTTCCTATGAATTCTTCAACGTCTCGTGTACTTGCAAATGGATTTACCTAATCTTATCATTGTATTTTTTAGCCTTCAATTCTTTTGCGATGGTGCCTTCACTCACTCATTAATGTCCATATACAACATCTAATAACATAGGTGGAAAATACACAAAGTAAGTTTCAAAATGAGACTTATTGGTAGAAGTATATACTGCTCTATTATAACAATGATGGATATAATAAAATGTTCATCTCGGGTCCTTGTATGCTTCTAATTGTAACCCCTCAAAGTTGAACCATTGTTATTTTCACTACTTTTGTCTACCCATCTATTTGTGGATGGAAAGTTGTGGATCTCTTCGACTTTGTGTCCATCTTCTCCCAAAGTGTAGTTCAAAAAGCATTGAAAAATCTTGTATCTATATCTAAGATGATGCTCCTTGGTATCCCAAAGTGCACCCAGATCTTTTCAAAGAACATGCTTGCTACATCATGTCCCTTGATGGTCTTCTTACAAGGAATGAAAATGCATGCCTTTTTAAACCTAGCAAACACCAAAAATAGATAGTCATGTCCCTTCCTTGTTCTTTTCAAACCACCCGTGAAATCCATGGATATTCTCTCCCAGGTTCTAGTGGATATAGGTAGGGGATGGTCAAAACCTTGTTTGTATTATTGACCTTGATAGTATAACAACTATGCATCCTCTAATAAACATCTTCTTGCATTCTAGGCATATTCACATACCTTTGTAGGTTAGCAACTTGCTTCCCAACACCAACATTCCCTACAACTTTGGGTTGGATTACTGAGAGGGGGGGTGAATCAGTAATAGAGAAATTGAATCATTTTTAACCATACATTCCAAGTGTTATATCAATGTAGCATTATCGTCCAATAACTACAGAGTAAATAAGTAATGAACAAATGAACAATCATAAACATACATGGTACACCAGTGTTTTAAGTGGAAACCCAAAGCGGGAGAAAACCACGGAATTTTTTTTCTTATATGTCTTGAAGAATTACATTCATTGGAAGCACCAACTTTTTTTGTTTTCTAGTTGCAACTGGAAGGAGGCTCCAACCCCCTAGTTTCTCAGGCTACAACCTGAGGGAAGATTCAACTCCCCAATTCTCTAGCTACAACCAAAAGGAGACTACAACCCCCTAAGTTCTCCGGCTACAACCGAAAGGTGGCTAAAACCACCTATCCTTGCCCCGTCCAACCGCCCCGAAGTAGAAGTAGAATGATGAAACCATTGTCACACTATCACTCTGAGATATACCACTATACAACTGTATCAATATGTACCACTGACCGGCATCCAACCTGTACAACTTCCGAATAATCAATATGTACATGAACTGAACATGTATCAACAAAAATACAACAGGTACACGACCTGTAGTGTTGAGCACGCGTATGTACACGCCCTATCTATTATGAAGCCCGCGTATGTACGCGACCAAACTGTCATGCAACATGTGTATGCCTTCTGAAAACTTCTGACCTTGTGTAAATTCTTTCACATAGATCTATAACCTGTCACTATATCCAGACTGTAATTGTACCCTATGCATGCATCCTCATACATAACCTTTACCCAAAGCATATACATCTCTCTCTATTCATGTGCCATATACGTGTGTGTAATCATGAACAAGTATGATAACCTTCACATGATCTATTCATCAAACCCTTCCTAATATTCAACCTCTCAATACATCAACCACTTCACAAATACAAGCTCTCAACCATGTACCACAAACCCTTAGCCATATTCCAAGAAGTACAATATGTGCCTCAACAAGAAGTATCAATGATAAATATACCAGCACTGTATTTCTATAGATCTGACTTATGCAGAATATCCCATGCAGCCACTAGTCTCTCTAGGGAGAATCCTCAAATCACCATAACCATTTCTCATGCATACATCAAAATCCAACTATTCATAGAAATAAGACGTACCTTTTGAACCAATGGATAGATCTGATGTATTTGAGAATTGTAGACCTTCTTGGGAGCTCGATCTCGCAATCTAGAACCTCTTCATCTTCATATTCTCAAGTTTCCATGGCTTTACCAAGATGTATGCACCCTAATACACTGCCAGCATGCGTACGCCTCATAAAATAGGGTTTTTTAGTATTCGTTGTAATTCCGAGAATTTTGTGGTCAACCCTTCGTACTACCTCAAACTTTCACAACTTTAGATGTATCAATGAGTACTTGCAATAAGCCTCACACAACAAAAGATATTCAATGTGTTCAAGTGTGATTAAATGAGAGAGCCTTGCCTCTTATTTATACTTTCATGTAGCATCCCACTTTCCTTATTTAAGGGAGTTCTCCATTAACTTTATTATTTAAATAATTTATTTTGCAAACACTTTGACTTTTTGGGGCTTCTAGATGACTCGTGAGGGTCCTCCAACTTCACATGGCCATAACTCTCTAACCGTGAGGAATTATGTGACATTCCACATACCACCAGAAATGGAATGACAAGAACTATCCATCTAGGATAGTTTCACTAATAAATTCACTGACCTTCATCTGATTATTCCACAATTAAGCATGGGTTCTCTAACCATACTTCTAGGATAATTAAATATGCAAAGCGTCTTCCCGTGAGGGATTTTACCATAAGGGGACCACTTTGGAGTTCATCCATTTGTACTTCTTATCAAACATGACAAGACAATAATGAGTCATCTTTACATCAAACAAACTTGGGTCCATTACCCAAACCTTTGTGCTACGAGACTTTCTTCAAGAGTTGACATCAATGACAACCAACCCTAATCAACAATCCCCCCCTTTGGCATTGATGGAAACACTCTGATGCAATACTGAAATCATGTCATGCAATACTGAAGTCATATCACTCATGCTCCCCCTGGAACCATGCCTTTGTCCTCTACATTTTTGTGACCATTTCACCCCCTAGAATCATGCCTCTATCCTCTGCATCTGATAAATCTCTCCCCCTTTGTCATCAATGGCAAAGGTATATTTCCATCCAGTGTTTCTCCCCCTAACTGAATTGTCCTCTTTATGGTGCTTCCTCGTCTACATCTAAGACATATAAGATAAGCATTCAAAAGCATTGATTTTGAAGTAGAAATAACTTTGAGTCTCTGGCGAAGATACTCAAAGGATTCCCGTGGAAGTGGTTTTGTAAAGATGTCTACCACTTGTTTTTTTGTGCCCACATACTCAACTCTGATGTTCTAGTCTGCAATGTGTTCCCATAGAAAGTGATACTTGATTGGAATGTGCTTCGTCTTGGAGTGCATCACCGGTTTCTTTGAGATATTGATGGTGCTTGTATTATCACAATAGAATGGAATGGGCTCATCATACTCAACCTGTATATCTTTCAGAGGTTGTTTCATCCAAAGAACCTATGTACAACATGTTGTTGTTGCAATATACTCTGCCTCAGCTGTAGATAAAGATATTAATGATTGTCTCTTTCTTAGCCATGATACTAAACACTCACCCAAGTAGAACGTTGCTCCACTTGTGCTTTGTCGGTCATCAATACAACCTGCCCAATATGCATCTATGTAGGAAATAAGTGATAGATCCTTTCCTTTTGGATACCATAATCGAAACTCTTATGTTCCTTTGAGATATCTGAAAACCCTCTTCACTGCTAATACATGTGATTCCTTTGGCGCTGATTGAAATCGTGCCACCTGTCCAACTACCTACATTACATCTGGTCTAGATGTTGTCACATATAGTAGGCTACCAATCATTGACCTGTATTATCTTTGATATGTAGACTACCAATTAGTATTATAATAATGTTATAAGCTAGTATTTTAGGTTAATTAAAGGTCTGATTTTAATTACATTAGAGGTAATCTTAATAATATTATTATTAGTGTTATAGTTTAGTTTAATTTAGAATTAAATAATAATAAATATTATTTTAAAGAAATATTTTTACCTTAAAAACTATGTTGTAGGCTAGTTATTAGTTTAAAAAGAGGATTGAATTAGTTTATTTGAGGTAATATTATTATTGTTAATGATTTCTTACTATTTAGGGTTTAGTTTTTAGAATTAATTTAGTGGTTATAAGTATTCCACGAATATTAATGAGTAAAAATAAGTATTTTAGAATTATTAATGAGTGAAACTAGTTTAGTTAATTAATTAGTTTAATTTAATTTATAATAGTCTAGGGTAGAAATAAGGATAAAACCTATTAATAAACTCTAGCAAGGTACAAGTTATTAGGTCCTAGGGATCAGGTTATTTCTTTCCCGAACGAGCGGGATCCAATTATCGCTAATCTCCAAACCGTTGTCTCTATTTAGATTGTTGGGATTCTTAATGATTTCAATTGCTTCTCTAATTCGTCGCTTAGGGAGGTAGTCTTCTTTTGCTAGGATTTTGGTGTCTTATAGGCGTATGTGATGTTTTGTTGTGAGAGAATGTTTTGCTAAGGCTGAGGTGCGGGTTTGTTCATTCTTAATGTCAATACCATGCTCTTTAATCCTGGTGTGAAAAGAGGGGCTTGTTTCTCCAATGTAGCATTTTCCACACGAACATTCTATTTTGTATACTCCTTTGTAATTGAGTTGGTCAGGTTTGTCTTTAACTGATCTCATTTTCTGTTTGATGGTATCAAGCGGTTTGAAAGAGGTTTTAATTTCTTTCTTGTTCAGGATTTTTGCAATTTTATCAGGAATTCCTTGGATGT
This sequence comes from Picea engelmannii, assembly GCA_009831015.1. Lineage (NCBI taxonomy): Eukaryota > Viridiplantae > Streptophyta > Pinopsida > Pinales > Pinaceae > Picea > Picea engelmannii. The sequence goes on along the minus strand of ML778144.1, from coordinate 136,016 downwards.
AAGAGAGGTAGGCGGTCGGGTTTTGGGATTGGTTGTTTCGTTGTTGAGGTCTATTATTTTCTCTTTCTAGGGATTTCTTTATTGCGTTCTTAATCTCTTTGTGTTTGTAACCTATGCTTTTGAAAACTTTGTGAAGGTGATTTTTCTCTTGTTCTAGGTGTTATTTATCTGAAATTCTAATGGCTCTTGTGGATAAGGTGTTAAGAACTCCTAATTTTTGGTGGGGGTGGTGATGGGAACTAGTGTGAAGGTATTTTTCGGTGTGGGTCTTTTTTCTGTAGACTAAATGTCCTAGTTTTCTGTCTTCTTTCCTATTGATTAGTATGTCTAGGAAGGGGATGTTGCCATTATCTTTGAGTTCCATTATGAACTAGATGTCATCAGATAGATTATTAAGATGTTGGAAGAATCTATCTAGCTCTTCTTTCCCATGGGGCTAGAGTACATTAGTATCATCAACGTAACATTTCCATCTTAGAGGTTTCAGGGGATAGGAATATAGGGCTTTCTTCTCAAAGTTTTCCATGTAAAGGTTGGCAAATATGGGGGAAAGTGGAGAGCCCATCGATATGCCACTGGTTTGTTCATAAAATTCTCCTTGATAGCTGAAGAATGTGGAATGAAGACATACCTCAGCTAGTTTCGTTGTTTCAGGATCGGTTACTTCTTTGACAACCATGATTGCTTCATTAAGAGGGATCTTTGTGAATAGAGAGACAACATCAAAACTAATGAGGGTGTCATTTGGTTCTACTTTTTCATTCTTAATAATATTAACGAAATCATTTGAGTCTTTAATGAAGGAATCAGTATGACCTACTATGGGGCCTAAAACTTTCACGACATATTTAGCAAGCTCATAGGTGGGTGAACCTATTGTATTAACTATAGGTCTGAGAGGAGTTCCTTCTTTGTGGATTTTTGGTAGACCATAAATTCTCGGGGTGATCTCAGTGTTGGGTAGCAATCTCTTTTTCGTCCTCTCGTCTACGCTGGAGTTGTTGATGGATTTTTTCACTTCCCTTGTGATCTTTTTAATGGGGTTTTTCAGGATCTTTGTATAACTACCACATGCTAGGTGTTTGTTCATTTTTGTGATGTAGTCTTCTTGGTTCATGATAACGGTGGCGCCACCTTTGTCTACTCTGAGAATTACTAAGTTAGTGTTGTTTTGCAAGTTTTTTAGGGCTAGGCGTTCTTCTTTGCTAACGTTTCTTTTTGGGGGTTTTGATTTTTTGAGTATAACCGCACAATCTTGTCTAATTGGGTCCTTATCTTCTTCTTCTAAGGTCTTGATGTTGTCTTCTATGCAGCAAATTAGGTTATTGATTGGGATGGAGGAGGGAGAGACTGCAAAATTTAAACTTTTTTCAATCACTTTGAGTTTGGAGTGGATCAGTTCGTGGGAGGAAAGATTCACGACTTTCTTCATGTTGCTAGTGTCTGCGTCTTTCTTGTTGAGGATTCATTCAAATTTCATGCTTTGTCTGGCGCAAGTTGTTCTCTCCATCTTCTCAGCCTTCAACGCAGCTAACGCGTCCACCTTTTTCCACATTTCTAGATGTATGGTGTGAGCTAACTTCAAGTGGAGTCGGAGGGCGGTTATTGACAGGGATTCTAGAGCGCATCTACTTCTCTTAATTTCTCCTTTGACTATAGATTTACCTAATACGTGGAATGCATTTTTATTCCATTTACTTTTAATTCTGTGTTCAATGCATGTGAATTTAGGTAGGATGTTGTTATCTCTGCATCATTTCAGGAAGTCTAAGTTTGTTTCCCTTCTCTTGATTTTTACTCTGAGCTTCTCAAGTTTACGAACTTCATCCATAATCTCCCTTCTGTACAGGGACGTAATCTGATGGTTAAGGTTTCTATGGTGAGAGTTTTGTTCAAAATTAATCAGAAGAACCACAATATTGTCTTTTATTTGTCGACGTTTCGGATCCATAGCAGGATCCATCTTCAAGACATAATAGCTTGACGGAAAATTCAAGAGAGGAACTAATCTAGGAGGCTCCCCAGGTCCAGAAAATGCTCAAAAATGAAAAGTTCTCATAATTGGATGAAACCAATTCCATTGCAACCGACTCGTTGTGTTGATTCTAGCCATATATTTACTTTCTCAAATGGGCTCTGTATGCGAGATTTATCGTACTCTGATCAGATTCTCAAGCAGCTAAAAATTCAAAGGTCAAACTGGCAAAAAGTCAATGCTAATGTCAGCATGAAATCACCAAAGACACCTCATGATGCTGATGTGGCAGCAGTTGACTGGGCAGATGACAGACCAAATCAGATTTGGACACATAGCATGTGACACTTGTCAATATTCGGGCAAATGTAGTGGTGCCACGTGGCGCAGGCATGGGCAGCCACATGGCACCCAGTCAACAATCAAATGGAAAGTTAAAAATGTTTTGGGGTCCATGGGTTTTGAACCCATGACCAACCCACCAAGCCAAAGACTAGAGGAATGTTCCAACACCAACGCGCCATACATAAGACTTGTTAACATAAGTCAATAAAATATTATATGTGCTTTATATTGTATTAAGGTTGGCACGGAAGGAGTTGGGGCTAAGCCCCATCCCATGGTTTCATGCGGCAAGTGACCATCGATCAACAGAAGAGGGGCGCGGCCATAACCACCAGGGCACGTTTAAGCAGAAGGTCCCATGGGATGCGCCATGTAACCAGGAGTTCGCGCCAATACAAGGCCAGCGCACAGCCCAAAGGGTTGGTGCTTGGCCATATGGTGTTCATGTGACCATTTAAAAAGGGATGTGTGTCACCTCTTGGGGGCTACTCTGTGTATTGTTATTTAAAAGTGGGTTTTTGACTTAGCCTAGAATTTGTATTTTGCCTGATATTATGACCAGAAAGTGGTTTTTTTAAGATATCTTGGCCATTTGGAGGGGGATTTGATCCCAGAAAGAGGCTCGATCTTCAAGGGAAGTTGGAATTCCTCATCTGAGCATGAAAACTATAAAAATCGGGCTTTGTAAAGCTTGTGGGAGAACTTTTGATGTAGGGATTTGAAGGAGCAGTTTGTATTTTGGCCTTTTTGTCATGTTTTGAGAGGCCTTTTTGTCATGTTTGTGAGAGGAGTTTGATGAGGCATGCATGAGTCTGAGGAAGGAGGTCTTGCACAACAGATATGAAGCATGTTATGTAACAACAAGGAGCCATTGTAAAGAACTTGAGCATTTTGAAGATCAATAAAGAGGTCCTCCACTTGGAAGCGGGCTCGGAGACGTAGCCACTCATTGGTGAACTCCGTTATCAAGCTCTTATTGTATTTGTCTCTTTTGTTGTTGTTCATATCTCTATTTTTACAGCATGGTTAAATAATAGTTGAACTCTTTAAACAACTTTAAGCATCTAAATAAGACAATTGTTTATTATTCCTTCCATTTTTTGATGAGGAACCTTGATTAATACTACTTGGTTGAGTGTAGCAAACCTAGAGAGTTGGCTCAGTGAAAATCTTAGGGTTTACTACATGATTTTCATATTAATTAGTTAAAAACAAGTTGATTTTTAATTTTATAATTTAATTAGTATTATAATAATGTTATAAGCTAGTATTTTAGGTTAATTAAAGGTTTGATTTTAATTACATTAGAGGTAATCTTAATAATATTATTATTAGTGTTATAGTTTAGTTTAATTTAGATTTAAATAATAATAAATATTATTTTAAAGAAATATTTTTACCTTAAAAACTATGTTGTAGGTTGGTTGTTAGTTTAAAAAGAGGATTGAATTACTTTTTTTAAGTTTCTGTGGTGAGGAGTTTCGCAAGTGTTGTTCAGATGATCCACAGTTGGTGTCATTTCATCGTCGACGTTTCGAATCCGAATCAGGATTCATCATCAGGACTAATCGTCGAGTGAGTGCTAGCTGATCGTCATCAAATAATACTTTAGTTGCAAGACAATTTAACATTTATTTAGTTAAGTCGGTTGTCCTAATTTCAGAATTTTAAATTAATTAATGAGATTTAAATTTAATTAATGAGACTTAAATCTAGGGTTTTGAGAACTTTTAATTATTTGTTTAGGTTTTTAGGGTTTTAGGTAATTTATTAGGTTTTACTCCTAATTAATTCTTTAATAGTGTCAGTAGTTTTTTTGTGATTATTTTTAAGGTGATTAGGATGTTAGTGTCATAGGTGATCAATATCTAAGTGCGGAATAATAATTAGTGTGTGTAAGTATATATAAAAAAGTTGTAGGAAGCTTTAATTATTTATTTGTTTTAGGGTTTTAGGTAATTAGGTTTTACTCTTAATTAATTACTCTTAATTAATTATTTAGTAGTATTAGTGTATATGTAGTGAGGTTATTTGTGATTATTTGTGATTTAGGATATTAATATCATATGATTACATATGTGAATTAATATTTAGAATCAATGTTTATTACCTAAGTGTGGATATTGTAGTTAGGTGTCAAAATAAAAGTAGTGTGAAATCTAGGTTTCCTTACTCAATTAGGTTTTTTATTTAACTACTCAGGTTTAAGTTATATCTAGTTTATTAGAATTGATAGTGTTTTAATATGAGTTTGTAGGGTAATAATCTCTAAGGAGGGTATTAGGGTTTTTAAAGGATTAGGGTTTAATTAATAAAGTGTCGACGATGAAATGACACCAACTATGGATTATCCGAACAACACTTGCGAGGATTGAATTAGTTTATTTGAGGTAATATTATTATTGTTAATGATTTCTTACTATTTAGGGTTTTGTTTTTAGAATTAATTCAGTGGTTATAAGTATTCCAGGAATATTAATGAGTAAAAATAAGTATTCTAGGATTATTAATGAGTAAAACTAGTTTAGTTAATTAATTAGTTTAATTTAATTTATAATAGTCTAGGGTAGAAATAAGGATAAAACCTATTAATAAACCCTAGCAAGGTACAAGTTATTAGGTCCTAGGGATCGGGTTATTCCTTTCCCGAACGAGCGGGATCCAATTATTGCTAATCTCCAAACCATTGTCTCTGTTTAGATTGTTGGGATTCTTAATGATTTCAATTGCTTCTCTAATTCGTCGCTTAGGGAGGCAGTCTTCTTTTGCTAGGATTTTGGTGTCTTCTAGGCGTATGTGATGTTTTGTTGTGAGAGAATATTATGCTAAGGCTGAGGTGCGGGTTCGTTCATTCTTAATGTCAGCCCCATGCTCTTTAATCCTGGTGTGAAAAGAGCAGCATGTTTCTCCAATGTAGCATTTGCCACACGAACATTCTATTATGTATACTCCTTTGTAATTGAGTTGGTCAGGTTTGTCTTTAACTGATCTCATTTTTTGTTTGATGGTATCAAGCGGTTTGAAAGAGGTTTTAATTTCTTTCTTGTTCAGGATTTTTTCAACTTTATCAGTAACTCCTTGGATGTAAGGGAGGTAGGCGGTCGAGTTTTGGGATTGGTTGTTTCGTTGTTGAGGTCTATTATTTTCTCTTTCTAGGGATTTCTTTATTGTGTTCTTAATCTCTTTGTGTTTGTAACCTATGCTTTTGAAAACTTTGTGAAGGTGATTTTTCCCTTGTTCTAGGTGTTCTTTATCTGAAATTCTAATGGTTTTGTGGATAAGGTGTTAAGAACTCCTAATTTTTGGTTGGGGTGGTTATGGGAACTGGCGTGAAGGTAGTTTTCGGTGTGGGTATTTTTTCTGTAGACTGAATGTCCTAGTTTTTTGTCTTGTTTCCTATTGAATAGTATGTCTAGGAAGGAGATGTTGCCATTATCTTCGAGTTCCATTATGAACTTGATGTCATCAGATAGATTATTAAGATGTTGGAAGAATTTATCTAGCTCTTCTTTCCCATGGGGCCAGAGTACATTAGTATCATCAACGTAATGTTTCCATCTTAGAGGTTTGTTCGAGCCATTTCTTGTACTGTCATGTTGTTTCTTTCAACAACATCATTTTGTTGAGGTGTCCTAGCAATGGAGAATTGCCCTTTTATTCCATGATTGTTGTAGTAGTCCATAAATTCCTTTGTAGTGAACTCTCCTCCGCTATCAGATCTCAAGCATTTGATTTTTGAATACATTTCATTTTCAACCATTTCCTTGTAGATCTTGAAGTTTTCAAAAGCTTCTGATTTATTCTTGAGAAAGCAAACTGCAGTCATTCTTGTATAATCATCAACTAATAACATAAATTATTTCTCACCTTTTAAACCCTTTTTTGTAGTTGGTCCAACTAGATCAGTATGCACAATTTCCAGTGGTCTTGTCATTGAATATTCCTTTGATTTGAACCTCGTCTTTGTTTGGTTTCCTTGTTGACAATGCTTGCATAAAGTGTTGGTTGGTTTCGTGATATGGGGAATTTCTCTGACCGCTTCTCTTTTTCTTACTTTGACAAGGTAATCAAAATGTATGTGACCCGTTCTTCTGTGCCATAGCCAACTTTCATCTTCCTTTCCTAGACAACACTTTTCATTTCCAATTTCACTTAACACATATATGTTGCTTGAAGTTCTCACAGTTGTAGCAATTAATTTTCCTGAACCTTCTTTTCTTATCTCGCACTTTTGTGAATCGAAAGTAACTTTATGACCTTGGTCACACATTTGACTCACACTTAGAAGACTATGTTTCATATCTTCTACTAGTAGAACATTTTCTGCCTTTGTATTCTTGTTCCCAATTATGATTGTGCCTTTTCCAATGATTTTAGATGAATCATCATTTCCGAAGGAGACTAATCCATCTCTTTCCTTTATTAATGTAAGAAACTTGTCTCTATCACCTGTCATGTGTTTTGAACATCCACTGTCAATATACCAACCATGTTTCTTATGCTTGTCTTGTAGAGCGAGTCTGCATTCTTCATTGTTGTATTGATTCTACTTTCTTATCCATGTCCTTTTCTGAGGTTCATGTCTGTGATTGTTGTTGTTCTGTTATGGTTCTCTAGGAGGAATTGTCATTCTCCAATCCTTGGCCATGTGTCCAAAGTTGTTACACTTGTAGCATTCCATTTCAATTCTCAATGATTCAAACATGTTGTAACTTCTTCTCTGTGTTTCACTAGGCCTTATTGGATAACGCTTTTGTGTATGACTTTAAAAGTTGTTTATGTTCCGGTTGTTAGCTTTGCAATTCACATCTTTATGTCCAAAATTATTACATGCATGACATAAACCAAAAAAGGTAGTTTGATACCTGGGAGTTGAAGACCTTCTAAAAGGAGGTTCTCTTATGAATCCTTCTTCTTCCTGAGACCTATCTATTTTTCTCGATCGTTGATTCTGAATTCTGAAACTTCTCGGTGGAGGAGTGATGTAGGAGCATCGCTATCAAATCAAAGAAAAGCGGACGTGGAAGCGAAGTTGACACTTCAACGCATTGACAAACCGACTCTTAACCATCTTGGTAGCGGTGTGGAGATATTTTTGTATCTCTCATTAATTAATTAGTTGTATGTAAAGTCGGGCCACCGTTTTGAACTGGCGGATCATTGTAAATCCTTACACGACTGTAATATATTACAGGTGTATCATATTATCCTGTATTAGTCATTAGGTTGCATTAATTAAGATGAGTAGGTAACCGCTAGAGTGATAGGTGATAGAATTTAGATAGGAGGAAGAAGAGCGAGGAAGCTTTGGGTCCTCAGGGAATTTTTCATTGTAATGACTATAAGAGATAGCAGTGTAATCAGGTGTTTTTTTTTAAATGAATAGAACAAAGAAAATTGATCCAATTGTACAATGTTGATATTGTTTCAAAGTTTTATTATTGTTATGTGTTTAATGGATGTGTGATGTTCATGGTGAATAAATGAATTTTTGAAGAATTGAATAAGTTTCAAGTGTTTCTCTTATGTCATTCATGCAAGGAGTGCATATGAGAGAGTCTTTTTTTAATTGAATCTCAGAAGAGATAGCATGGAACTTTTGTATGCAGAGTGTGCATATTAAGCGCAAGGAGTGCGCGTAGAAGAGAACTTGTTCTAAGTTGGAAAGCTCACGAGGTTGAGCGCAAGTGTGCGCCAGGCTGAAGTCAAAATTCATTGACGAAGCTCAAAAGGGAAAACACCATTGAAGACCTTCAAAACATTTGAAAACTTTCAAGTCGGGAAATAATTCAATCTCATAAGGATTGATGCCAAGTTATTTGGCAAGGAGTTATTGAGAACTTATACGAACAGTAGAAATCCTTGGAGGGAGAAGCATCGATAGTCATGCACCGTTAGATCTAGGAAAGTTGTGAGGAGGATAAGGGCGAGAGTTATTCAACACTCAAAAGTTTAGGAGAGATAGAAGTTGTTGATCTAAGGGAAGATCGAACCGCTGGTTCTTTTCATCGAAAATTCGGACTTCGAGGAAAGGGAGGAGAGTTATTTCATGAGTTTACGAAACATGAAGTCTCATAGCACTTGGAAGTTGGGCCCCAGGTCATAGTGAAGGGTCATGTTAACGGAGGTTAAGAAAGGAGTTAGTATTATTAAGCCCTAGTTCGGAACTCGTGAAGTTGGAAGGGTTGGATAACTCACATTTGAATACCCGAAGTCGCGAAGTGAGAAAACCCAAAGCGCTTAAAGGAGTTAAGCCTAGGGTCATAGCATAAGGTCATATCTGAGGGTTCCATAGGAATGGAGTTAGTACTCACTAGACTCCTAGTTTGGAGTTCGGGAGTCGGGATAGTCAAGGATGGCTCAATATAAATCTAGGGCATACGAAGCCACGAAGAACCTTTTGGTTAGGTTCGTGGTCATAGTCATTGGACACATGGAGGAGGCTTGCACCTAGTGTTAATTCGCGCAGGAGGAGTTTTATAAAGACCTGTGAATTATTTCTCGGAGGTCCCAGCAGGGAATCGAAGAGTTGTTTCAGCTCAGTATTGTGAACGATCCTAGACCAAGAGGACACGCAGCCCTTGGAGAGAAGGGGGGGTCTACACCAAGTGGTATCAGAGCCTAAAAAAAAAAAACTTGAAGTTGTATTATGTGTGTTAGGAGCAATTGAAATAATGCTACCAAGGATACGCGTAGATCCACCTATAGTAAACTATGTTGTAGGAAGGGAAGTGAGAGAACTTCACACAAGTTTGGAAGCGATGGAAACAATGTGAAGGAGAACATCTGTCGTTGGAGATGTAAGTGATGCAGAGAGTGAAGAAATAGAAGTTGAAGAAGATATAAGGGAATATGCAGGCGATGAACGCTTCTTGAAAGTTGTTATGAAGTTGGGAGCTAGAGTGAAGATGGACGTCCCAATGTATGAAGGTAACTTGGATGTCGAAGAGATATTGGACTAGATAAGGTCCATGGACAAGTATTTCGACTATGAAGATGTCGATGAAGGAAGGAAGGTGAGACATGTTGTCACTAGATTAAAGGGACACACAACATTGTGGTGGGATGAACTATAGGCAGAGAGAAGGAGCAAAGGCAAACAAAAGATAAAGAATTGGGATAGGATGGTAGCCAAACTGAAGGCTAAATTCATACCTAAGGATTACCAGATAAATTTGTTCAAAAAGTTGCAGAACCTGAGACAAAGGGGTATGACAAGGAAAGAGTATACAAAAGAATTCTATAGGCTGAATAATAGGACTGGACAAAGAGAGAAGGATTATGAAAAAGATTTTAGGTAGATAAATGGATTGAGGTATGAAATACAGGATGAGATTATCATGATGAACGTAAGGACAGTGGAAGATGCTTATCAGATTGCACTGAAGGCAGAAGAAAATTTGGCCAGGAATCAGAATCAATGAAATAGAAGTAGAGGCATAAATAGAGGTAAGGGGATTGTCTATGTGAGACATGTTGTCACCAAATTAAAGGGACACACAACACTATGGTGGGATGAACTGTAGGTAGAGAGAAGGAGAAAAGGCAAACAAAAGATAAAGAATTGGGATAGGATGGTAGCCAAACTGAAGGCTAAATTCATACCTAAGGATTATCAGATAAATTTGTTCAGAAAGTTGCATAACCTGAGACAGAGGGGTATGACAATGAAAAAGTATACAAAAGAATTCTATAGGCTGGATATTAGGACTAGACAAAGAGAGAAGGATGATGAAAAATATTTCAGGTATATAAATGACTTGAGGTATGAAATACAGGATGAGATTATCATGATGAACGTAAGGACAATGGAAGATGTTTATCAGATTGCACTAAAGGCAAAAGAAAATTTGGCCAGGAATCAGAATCAATGAAACAGAAGTAGATGCATAAATAGAGGTAAGGGGATTGTCTATGATAAGGCACCGAAAACTAAGGATGAGAATGAGAAATCCTATGGTCACTTTGAAAGGGGAGGAATTTCCCAAAGAAGACCATTTGGTGGGAGAAATTATTTTCCACAAGGAAGAGGAAGAGGTAGAGGAGGTGGAGTTAAATGTTATGCATGTGGAAAGACATGACACATGTCTTGGGAATGCCCCGAGAGGAAGAAATAAGGAGGAGGAAAAGCACACATTTCTGAAGCTCAAAAGAATGTGGAGCCAGAAGCAGCAGAAGGAGGACAGAACCTTATGATGAGGAAAGTTCTTCTAAATCCAGAGAAAGAAATAGAAATCTAAGTTCAGCGAACGAGATTGTTCAGGACTGCTTGTAAAACAAAGGATAAAGTTTTCAAGATGATTATAGACAGTGGAAGCACTGATAATTTAGTATCTACAGAAATGGTGGAGAAGCTGGAGATGGAGTCAACTGCACACCCAAGTCCATATAAAGTATCGTGGTTGCAGAAAGGACATCAAGTAATGGTAAGTCAACAATGCAAAGTTGAATTTAAAATAGGAGGCTATAAAGATGAGATTCCGTGTGATGTAATTCCCATGGATGTTTGTCATATTTTGTTGGGGAGACCATGGCAGTTTGATAGGAATGTCATTCATGATGGGAGGAAGAATACATATACTCTGAAAAAAAATGGTAGAACCCACATGTTACTGCCAATAGAAGAGAAGAAAAAAAAGGAAGAAGCCAGCACAAGAATACTTCTCATGAGTGGGAAGGAACTCTTGAAGGAAGTCAAGAAAGATCAAGAAATGAAATTTCTTGTAGTGAGGAAGCCAAGAGTTATCCTTACCAATACTTCCATGAATGATTTACTTCAAGAAATCCAAGAATTGTTAGAGAATTTTGTTGATATAGTAGTGGATGAGTTGCCTCACTCATTACCACCCATTAGGAATATCAACCACCATATCGACTTGATTCCAGGAGCTAGTTTACCAAACAAAGCAGCGTATAGGTTGACACCTTGAGAGAATGAAGAGGTTAAGAATCAAGTTCAGGATTTGTTGGATAAAGGTTTATTTAGGGAAAGTCTAAGCCCATGTGCAGTGCCAACTGTATTAAGTCCAAAGAAGGATGGAGGATGGAGAATGTGTACAGATTCCAGAGCCATCAATAAGATTACCATCAGATATAGGTTCCCTTTACCTAGGATTTGATGGATTTTTTGAGTGGAGCAAGCTATTTTTCAAAAATAGACTTGAAGAGTGGATATCATCAGATAAGAATAAGAGAGGGAGATGAATGGAAGACAGCATTCAAGACAAATGAAGGTTTGTTTGAATGGCTAGTCATGCCATTTGGATTGACAAATGCTCCAAGTACATTTATGAGGTTGATGAATGAGGTATTGAAAGACTTCATAGGTAAATTTTTCATTGTATATCTGGATGATATATTAGTTTTTAGCAAAACAAAGGAAGAACATTTAAAGCACTTGACATTAGTGATGAGGAGATTGCAGTAAGAAAAGTTGTTAATAAACTTGAAGAAAAGTTATTTTCTGAAGACAAAACTCATATATTTGGGTTTTGTGATTTCTTCAAATGAATTGAAGATGGATCCAGAGAAGGTGAGAGAAATCAAAGAATGGTCGTCACCAAGGAGCATATTTGAGGTGAGAAGTTTCCATCCGTTAGCAAGTTTTTATAGAAAGTTTATCAGAAATTTTGGTGGTATATGTGCACCCATAATGGACATTGTGAAAAAGAAACATAAGTCTTTTAATTGGACAGAGGAGGTTGAGAAAAGCTTCAAAGTGTTGAAAAAGAAGATAACAAAACAACCAATTCTGGTTTTACCAGATTTTGAAAAAACATTTCAAGTGAGGTGTGATGCAGGTGGAATAGCCATTGGAGCAGTTTTGAGTCAAGATAATAGGCTAGTTGTTTATTTGAGTGAAAAGTTGAATGACGCTAAGGAGAAATATTCTACATATGACAAGGAGTTTTATGCAGTTATTCAAGCTTTGAAGAAATGGAGACATTATTTAATTCCAAAAGAGTTTGTCTTGTATAGTGATAATCAAGCTTTGCAATTTATTACTAGGCAAGAGAAGTTGAATCAGAGGCATGCTAAGTGGGTAGAAATAATGCATAATTTTACTTTTGTCATTAAACATATTTCTGGAATTGCTAATAAAGTTGTAGATGCTTTGAGCATGAGGAGTTTGGTTATACGGGAATTCCAAGTGAAGACCTTAGGGTTTGAGTACCTTAAGGAAATGTATCAAGAAGATCCAGATTTTAAGGAGGTTTATGAAGCATATGAAAATCCTTTGTTGAGGGATAACAATTTATGGGCAGAATATTTAATCCAGGATGGATTGTTGTTCAAAGGAAGCCAATTGTGCATACCAAGATGTTCAATGAGAGATAATTTATTGAAATAAAAACATAGTGGAGGTCTAGCCGGACATTTTGGTCATGAAAAAACATTTGCATAGCTGAGTAGTTTGTATTATTGGCCAGGTATGAGGGAGGATGTGAAGAAATTTGTAGACCGATGTAAGATTTGTCAACATGCAAAAGAGAAGAGACAAAATACTGGTTTGTATCAGCCATTGCCTATTCCAGAAAGGCCTTGGGATGCAATTAGTATGGATTTTGTATTGGGATTACCTAGAACCCAGGAGGGGAGTGATTCCATATTCGTTGTGGTCGATATATTCTCTAATATGGCACATTTCATACCATGCTAGAAGACAAATGATGCTACACACATATCCAATGTGTTTTTCAGAGAAGTTGTAAGATTACATGGATTGCCCAGAAGTATAGTTTCAGACAGGGACACTAAGTTTGTAGGACACTTTTGGAGGACTCTATGGAAGAGGTTGGGAACTAATTTATATTTTAGTTCGGCATATCACCCTCAAAGAGACGGATAGACTGAAGTGGTGAACGAGAGTTTGGGAAATTTGTTAAGGAAAAATTGTTAAGGAGTTTAGTCACTTAACAATGTCATCAGTGGGATCAGATTCTGGCACATGCAAAATTTGCATTTAACAATTCAGTTAACAAGAGCACTGGAAAAAGACCATTTGAGATAGTATATGGAAGACAACCAAGAGGGATTGCAGAATTGAGAGATTTAAAACAAGATGAATTCAGGAGCGCTAGAGCAGAAGATTTTGCTACAGAAATGCAAAGACTTCATGATCAAGTTAGGAGGAAGATACAGGATAGTAATCAAAAGTATAATGACAGAGTTGATCAGAAAAGAAGGGAAGTTCAATTTGAAGTGGGAGATGAAATTTTATCTCATTTGAAGAAGGAAAGGTTTCCAAGAGGAACATATAATAAGTTGAAGATGAAGAAGATAGGACCATGCAAGATCCTCAGAAAAATTTCAGCAAATGCTTATGAGATAGAGTTGTCAGACAATGTTGGAATATCACTGATATTCAACGTTGCATATTTGTATCCTTATAACAGAGATGACATAGGAGAATTGGATGATCAAGAAGAGATTCAATGGGAAGAACAAATTCCCACAGTAGAAAAAACTCAGATGGAGAAAATATTAGAACAGAGAGTTCGAAGGAAAACCAGAAGAAAGATGCATCCTGAATATTTGGTAAAGTGGAAGGATCACCATGTGGAAGATTCAAGTTGGGTAACTAAACCTGATATTTTGAAGCATGGTAAAACAGTGTGAGAGCTCATGGACAGGAGTCCATGAATATTTTGGCCAGAGGAGTATGATGCGGGATCATCGCTATCAAATCAAAGAAAAGCGAACGTGGAAGCGAAATCGACACTTCAACACATTGAAAGAGCCGAACCAACTCTTAACCATCTTGGTAGCGGTGTGGAGATATTTTTGAATCTCTTGTTAATTAATTAGTTGTATGTAAATTCAGACCATCGTTTTGAACTGACGGATCATTGTAAATCCTTACACGACTGTAATATATTACAGGTGTAGGATATTAGCCCATATTAGTCATTAGGTTGCATTAATTAAGCTGAGTAGGTAACCGCTAGAGTGATAGGTGATAGATTTTAGATAGGAGGAAGAAGAGTAAGGAAGCTCTGGGTCCTTAGGCAAGTTTTCATTGTAATGACTGTAAGAGATAGCAGTGTAATCAGGTTTTTTTTTTAAATGAATACAACATAGGAAATTGATCCAGTTGTACAGTGTTGATATTGTTTCAGAGTTTTATTGTTGTTATGTGTTTTATGGATGTGTGATATTCATGGTGAATAAATGAATTTATGAATAATTGAATAAGTTTCAAGTGTTTCGCTTCTGTAAATCATGCAAGGAGTGCATATCGAACACAAGGAATGCGTGTGAGAGAGTCTTTTTCGACTCAGAGCTCGGAAGAGATAGCGTGGAACTTTTGTATGTAGAGTGTGCATATTAAGCGCAAGGAGTGCACATAGAAGAGAACTTGTTCTAAGTTTGAAAGCTGGGGAGGTTGAGCGCAAGTCTGCGCCAAGGTGAAGTCAAAATTCATTGACAAATCTCAGAAGGGAAAACACCATTGAAGACCTTCAAAACATTTGAAAACTTTCAAGTTAGGAAAGAATTCAATCTCAGAAGTATTGACGCCAAGTTATTTGGCAAGGAGTTATTGAGAACTTAGACTGACGGTAGAAATCCTTGGAGGGAGAAGCGTCGATAGTCGTGCACCGTTAGATCCAGAAAAGTTGTGAGGAGGATAAGGGCGAGAGTTATTCAACACTCAAAATTTTAGGAGAGATAGGATTTGTCGATCTAAGGGAAGATCGAACAGTTGGTTCTTTTCATCAGAAATTTAGACTTCGAGGAAAGGGAGGAGAGCTATTTCGTGAGTTTGTGAAACACAAAGTCCCGTAGCGCTTGGAAGTTAGGCCCCAAGTCATAGTGAAGGGTCACGTTAACGGAGGTTAAGAAAAGGAGTCAGTATTATTAAGCCCTAGTTCGAAACTCATGAAGTTGGAAAGGTTGGATAGCTCACATTTAAATACCCCAAGTCGTGAAGTGCGAAAACCCAAAGCACTTAAAGGAGTTAAGCCCATGGTCATAGCCCGAGGTCATATCGGAGGGGTCCATGAGAACGGAGTTAGTACTTGCTAGACTCCTAGTTTGGAGTTTGATATTTCGAGAGTCGAGAGAGTCACGGATGGCTCACATATAAATCTCGGACATATGAAGCCACGAAGTGCCTTTTGGTTAGGCTCGTGGTCATAGTCAGTGGAGCCTTCTTTATCAGAGTCTTCTACTTCCATGAATAGAACTCTTACGTCTCACTATCACTGACTTCATCTTCATCTGATGATGAGATGTCTTCTTTGGTGCATAATCTTTTCTTGAAAACTTTCTTTGTGGTTCTTTTTCCTTTATATGTTTGCTTGTTTTTTTAGTAACCTTCATCATTTCGCTTTTTCTTATGAGGACATTTGTTACCAAAATGACCAGGACATTTGTTACCAAAATGACCAGGACATTTGTTACCAAAATGACCAATACCATCACAATTAAAACAAATTAAAAGAAGCTTACCTCTATACCTATCGTCGGTTCCCTTGTGTAGTCTTTTGAAAAAGTTGGCCACTCCTTCATCATCTTCTGAGACGTCACTATTGTTGCTATGTTCTTTTTCTTGTTGCTTTCCCTTTTTCTTTGATCTTTTGGATGCTTTGAAGGTTGCTTCTTTCACATCTGGATTTTCCTGTTCAGTTCTCATTTCATATGTTGTGAATATTCCATGTAGTTTGTCCATGCTTATTGAGTTTAGATATGCTCTTTCTTCTAGTGTTGATATCTTAGGGTCAAATCTCATAGGAAGAGATCTTGGTACCTTTTGAACAATTACAGATTCTTCGATTTCTTCTCCCAATCCCATGATTGCATTTACTGTTTCATCGACTCGTAAGGAGTAGGCTACAATATTATCATCTTCCTTCATCTTTAGTTGTTCGAACTGACCTCTGTAAGTTTGAAGCTTTGCTTCTTTGACTTTTGAATCTTCTTCATAAATATTTCAAAGTTTGTCCCAAATCTCTTTAGCGGATTTACAATGTGCAACTTTGGTGAATATTGTTTCACCAAGACCATTCAGAAGTGCATTTGTGGCTTTGGAATTATTCTAACCGAGTTTCATTACTTTGTCATTTTTTGGCGGAACTGTTGGTACTGTGTATCCATCTACAATTGCTTACCAAATTTCAAATCCTTGTGCCTATATATATGTCTTCATCCTTATGCTCCAAAATGCATACTTATGTCCAACAAAATGTGGTATTCCATTTTTATACAAGTTGTTGCTCTCCATGATCTACCTTTCAATGGTTAAACTAATTTTTGAAGGAACCTACTCTGATTCCAATTGTTGGATTACTGAGAGTGGGGGTGAATCAGTAATAGAGAAATCGAATCCTTTTTAACCATATAATCCAAGTGTTATATCAATGTAGCATTATCATCCAATAACTGCAGAGTAAATAAGCAATGAACAAGTGAACAATCATACACATACACAGTACACCAATGTTTTACGTGGAAACCCAAAGTGGGAGAAAACCATGGAATGTTTTTTCTTATATGTCTTGAAGAATTACATTCATTGGAAGCACCAACTTCCTTTGTTTTCCAGTTGCAACTGGAAGGAGGCTCCAACCCCCTAGTTTCTCAGGCTACAGCCTGAGGGAAGCTTCAACTCCCCAATTATCTGGCTACAACCAGAAGGAGGCTACAACCCCCTAAGTTATCTGGCTACAACTAAAAGGTGGCTACAACCACCTATCCTTTCCCCGTCCAACCGCCTTGAAGTAGAAGTAGAATGGTGAAACCATTGTCACACTATCATTGTGATATATACCACTGTACAACTATATCAACCTGTACCACTGACCTGCATCCAACTTGTACAACTACCTTGTAATCAATTTGTACTTGAACTAAACATGTATCAACAAAAATACAACAGGTACGCGACCTGTAGTGTTGCGGCACGCATATGTACGCACCCTATCTGTTATGTAGCCCACGTATGTACACAACCAAACTGTTATACAACCTGCGTATGCCTTCTAAAAACTAGGGTTTTATTTCTTCTAAAAAATTCTAACTCTATGTAACTTCTTTCACATAGATTTGTAACCTGTCACTGTATCTAGACTATAACTAGACCCTGTGCATGCATCCTCATACATAAATTTTACCCAAAGCATATATATCTCTTTCTAGTCATGTGTCATATAGGTGTGTGTAATCATGAACAAGTATAATAACCCTCACATGATCTAGTCATCAAGCCCTTCCTGATATTCAACCTCTCAATACATCAACCACTTCACAAATACAAGCTCTCAACCATGTACCACAAACCCTTAGTCATATGCCAAGAAGTACAAGATGTGCTTCAACAAGAAGTATCAATGACAAATATACCAGCATTGTATTTTTGTAGATCTGACTTATGCAAAAAATCCCATGCAACCACTAGTCTCTCTAGGGAGAATCCTCAAATCTCCATAACCATTTCTCCTGCATACATCAAAATCCAACTATTCATAGAAATAAGACATACCTTTTGAACCAATGGATAGATCTGATGTATCTGGGCACTGTAGACCTTCCTGAGAGCTTGATCTCACAATCTAGAACCTCTACATCTTCATCTTCTCAAGTTTCCATGGCTTTACCAACATGTACGCACCCTAATACGCTGTCAACCCACGTACGTACACACCCCAATACACAGTTAGTCCACGTACGCCTATGTATGTATGCACTCTAATACACTATCAGCATGTGTACGTACACACCCTAATACATTGTTAGCCCTCGTACGCCTCTGTATGTACGCACCCTAATATACTGCCAGCCTGCGTACGCCTCAGAAAATAGGTTTTTTTATTATTCGTTGTAATTCTGAGAATTTCATCGTCAACCCTTTGTACTACCTCAGACTTTCACAACTTCAAATGTATCAATGAGTACTTGCAATAAGCCTCACACAACAAAATATATTCAATGTGTTCAAGTGTGATTAAATGAGAGAGCCTTGCCTCTTATTTATACTTTCACGTAGCATCCCACTTTCCTTATTTTAGGGAGTTCTCCATTAACTTTATTATTTAAATAATTGCTTTTTCAAACACTTTAACTTTTTGGGGCTTCTAGATGACTCATGAGGGTCCTCCAACTTCACATGGCCATAACTCTCTAACCGTGAGGAGTTATGTGACATTTCACATACCACCGGAAATGGCATGACAAGCACTATCCATCTAGGATAGTTTCATTGACAAATTCACTAACCTTCATCTCATTATTCCACAATTAAGCATGGGTTCTCTAACCATACTTCTAGGATAACTCAATCCACAAAGCGTCTTCCTGTGAGGGCTTTCACCATAAGGGGACCACTTTGGAGTTCATCCATTTTTACTTCTTAACAACCACGACAAGACAATAATGAGTCATATTTACATCAAACAAACTTGGGTCCATTACCCAAACCTTTGTGCTACCAGAATTTGTTACCGGAATTTCTTCAAGAGTTGACATCAATGACAACCAACCTTAATCAACACTTTGGAGGTGTGGGCCTCTTTGATAAGATGCAATATTTGACCTTTAGGAACACATAACTTGTCTGGATTATAGAGAAACCCATATTGAAGATGATATGAAACCTTATTGTCACCTTCTTTACACAAACTTGGCCCTATAAATGTTGAAACACCTATTTATAGTCCTTATATTCTATGCATGCTTATTTGTATGCATCACGGGTGAAAGGCTCCATCTGCATAAGAATTCCCAAAACTATGATATTCTATGTGGGTGGCCTTGTAATAATTTATACCAACTAATTAATGTTGCCTCTATTATATTTTATGATTAGATGGAGTTGTTGTAAAAATCCCATTCACTTGTAGTGTCTAATTTCCTAAAGCTTACTTCATTCCTACAAACACTATAATGGTTAGTGATCAGTGTGGATGAAGATCCACACCCAAATTATTCCCACTTTAATTTGTCTCCACTTCAAAACACTTTTTCAAATTATGAAATGAAAGAACTATTGCTTCAACGATATTTCTTTTTAGCTCACAAAAATCTTTCTATTGATTCTTTCCCCACTAGGAACTCTTATTGTTGGCTATTATGGCATGGAGTGGTGCAGCCACAACTGAAATGGATGCTATAGACTTCCATAGGTACTACGTTGCCCCAAAAAATCTCCTAACTTTAGTGACATTTGTAGGATTTTTCCACTTGACGATGGCCTTCATCTTTGTGAGATTTGTCTTGAGTTCCCCTCAACCAATCACATACCCCAAATACACCAATGGAAGCTCAGAAAATTCACATTTCTTAAGGTTTTCTAGTAGTTGATTCTTTTTCATAGTCTCTAACACCTACATGAAATGTGGGATATGCGCTTCCTAAGTAGATCTATAAACCAATATATCATATAAGTACACTATTACAAATGAAACTAGAAAGGGACACAACACAACATTCACCAAACGCATAAATGTAGATAGTGCATTACATAAACCAAAAGGCATTACCACCCATTCATATAGACCTTGCCTTGTCTTGAAGGTGTTCTTCCAAGTATCTTCTTGTTTAACTCATACCCGGTGGTACCCCAATTTGAGATCCAATTTTGTGAAGCACTTGGCATGTTACAATTGATCTAGCAAGTCATCGATCCTAGGTAGGTATCAATTCTTAAGGGTGATATTATTCAAAACATTGTAATTGATACCCATTCTCCAAGTCCCATCCTTATTGGGTACTACAATGATAAGTGACCCACAAGGTGGGGTGCTTGGTTGAATTACCCCTTGCTCCAATAGTTGCTACACATATTTCTTCACTTCATATTCTTTCAAGATGAATTGTATATACAACCCAAAGTTTGGCAATGGGGAGTTAGGAAACAATTTTATCTCATGCTCCATGTCCCTCTTAGTTGGTGACCCTTTAGGCATAATAAACACTTCTTTGTATGACTAGAAAATCTCCCCCAAACGATGTTTCTACTCTTTAGTACACCTCTCCATAGATGCCTTTACTTTTATCGATTTGTCTCCTGGATTATTTTCTCTTGGAAAGAGCAATACAAACTTCCTACTAGAACTGATCAATTATTGGTTTCATTAACACTTACTAGAGAGATCTTAGACTTACCTTTATGTGCATTGATGATGAAGGAGTTCCAATATTTAATTAGGAAATACAAGTTTTTTGTCCTTATGTTGATTGCATCCCTCATATACATGTAGGGGCTTCCCAACACTACACCACACACATCAAGTTATACTACATCTACCTCCACTTCATCAATATAGTTTTCACTTATGGAAATTTTGATCTTACACTAGTTAGTGACCATGAGCTTTGCATCCTTGTTTACCCGTCCCAATGGATATGAGTAAGGATGGTCATGAACTTCCAATCCAAGCTCGTTGACTAGATATTCTACTATGAGGTTGGCCTATGAACCATACTCAAATAGAGTATCCACATTTGTCTTCTTGACCTCGATATTAACATGGAATGGTTTAGTCATCACCTTCTCTTCCTTCGAATAGAGGCTACTTAGATTCACTTCCTTCTGCATTGTAGTGTAGATAATGTTTTCATCTATATATGAGCTACTCTCTACCTAGTTGCTTGAATATAGGGCTAGCATATTCTTCTTCTTGGCATCCTTCTTGCAATTCCTTGTATTCAAATATGGTTGTAGCTTCCAACACTTATCTTGTCCTTGTTGGGTAGGTGTTATATTATTTGCATGTGTGTTGGGGGGTGCGTCAGCATTGAGGATTGTGCCTGATGATCCCTCTCTAGTATTGGTGTACGTATGCATCGAGCACTTCCCAAGGGGGGGTCCCAAGATCCCCCCCCTAGCTACGTGAAGCATTTGGGGCAGTGCCCCGATTTTGTTTTTTGGCGGTTTTTGCTATTTTATCGCTTTTCTCTATTTTTAGCAGTTTTCTAAATTAATCATGGATAAAGGGATTATGTTTTTTCTAGTTGTGGAATACCTAAAATTTTGTATATATTCTATTGTGAATGGTGAAATTAATACAATGAAGAGTTGAGAGGTGGAACACCAAGGAAGTATATTTTTCTCTCGGTTAAGGGTTTCCAACGTAAATCTGTATGTACTATGTGTATGAGAAATTGTTTATGCATTGCTTTACTTCACAGGTTTAGAACTTACAGTCCTTTCCTTTCCACTTCTACTTTCCCTCCCTCGAAGCATCTTGTTCATCTTTCTACTTAGAACCACTTGGTAGTCCTTTATTTTTACCCATATTCTCCAAATGTTTTGTTTGCACACATGCATCATCAACTATCCTAGGTTTAAAGAGCATTGCTTGCTTCCATAAATGACTATGTAGACCACCTAAATACTTGAGTAGTACATGAAGGTTCTTGGAAGATATACCCAACATAATGGTCATTTTTCTAAACTAGGTGACATAATCTTGTACACTCTACACTTGCTTCTATCGGAAGTAATGCCAATAGATCCATTGGTCCTATTCATACCCATTAGGGTAGAATTAGAACCTAATGAGGGTTTGAAACACCCCCCACTTAGTTTTTTGGGGAACGCCCTCTAACTTAAGCATCTTCGTGTGATTTTCCCACCAAGTTTGGGCATGGAATTCTAACTTTACTTGGGAAAATGAAATATTTTGCTTGTTTGCAATGTTATGAACACTAAAATAAACTTCTAATTGTTCCAACCATTCATTCAACTTAACAATATCAATCTCACCTTGATAGGGCTTGATGTTCACTTTCACTTCCACTTTAAATAGAGATTGGGAAGAAGTGATGGCACTAGTACTTGGTCTCTCTTTTGTTGGCCCTTTTTTGACTCCTTTTCCGAGTCTTCAATATCTCTATATTTATTTCCTGATCCATCTTTTGAGTTAGATCCCCCATACTCCTCGAAAAGGCCCAAAATTGTTCTCTAGAGTTGCCATGAGAAATGTTAGTGACTTGTGCTTCTAGCTTTGAAAACCTCTCTTCTAACTCACCCCATGGATTGTTCCTATACTCATCCACCATGGCTAGTATTTTCAAAATTTATGTCAATTCCTAGATCATGCAACTTCACACTAAAACCCTAAAGAAATCTACCCTAATACCAATTTGATTTGTAAATTGCCATGGACATTCCATTGGAATAGTTTGTCACAATAGATCTTACAATATTATGAAATCTCTTATTATGTTGTATTTTACTTAGTTTCTAGATTTAATGTTACTATCTTAATGCATGAAATAGTAAATAAACTAAAATTGAAATGAAAGAAAAAAGAAACGAACACACCATCCAGACAATGAAAACAAGATGTACCTTGGGAAAACCCAATACGGGAAAAACATTGTTCTTTAATATTTGATTATTAAAGGGACTCAATGGGATTTGAACTGATGACTTGAAGTCTCCATCTTTATTACATGCCTTATATGAATGGTTCAAGTAATTGAAGTAACCCTTGAGATTTAATTTATTTCACTATTTATAAAAAAAAAAAATGTATAACAAATACTTACATAGTTATATAATTGTAGTGTTTAAAATCAAGGCGGGGCCATTGATTAACTAAAGTGATAAATGACTTGAAAAACCAAAGAAGTGAAGATTGATGAATTGATAGTGATAAACAATATTTTGAAAGAAAATCCTACTAATCATTCTAGTCGACACATGTCTATTTGTAGGATTTATTAAAAGGAGAGGTTGAGCTTGGGAAAGAGGGAACCGATGCCATGTAGGGTTTCACTTGAAAACAAAGTTGATCGTAGAATTCTAGGTAAAAAAAGTTGAGATTGCACTTATATTGTTGATTCCTTTTTATTGCTTGGAAAGGCAAGAGCAAGGGATTTAAATTCATGAACCTAAACTATACATATTTATGTGGTCAAGTATCAACATGATTCATATCTATTGACAAATATAAAATCTAGAATGTGCATATGTGTGTGTGTACACACACACACACTCGGATCAATTTCTTCAAAATCTTAGTTTCTTAAAGGTCAATTGTCATTTTTTATGAACATACACCCATTTACCTAACCATTAAAATAAAGTATTAGCCATGGGTGCACATGCACATACCTTCTTTGCTCCATATCCACCATCCATGTAGCCTCCAAATTATGAGGAAGCTTTGATTTACTCATAGTTCACAACTTCAGTGATCAAAATTGAACCCTTACCAACCCTTCTAATTGGTTGAAACCCATCCTAGAAGGGTAATTCAAAAATCACCCTTAAAAAAATATAATTTTGAATTAACTTGTAATTATGAAGGACAACAAGTATCATAAAATTTTATAAGAAGGATCACATTTTCCACAACACATCAGTTTCCCGACTTCAAAATTTGGGGTGCCCAGTAATCATTGTACCTTCAATGTTAGATGAAGGTGGATTTGAATCATGATTAAGATTCATGGTTCATCACTCACTACTTTCCTTTGAAATCCAAAGACTAAAATCATCTCCATTCTCATTTGCTATCATCTACTCCCATAAACAATGTACCATTTCCACAACATTTAATCCTTCCCATAGCTCACACCCACGTAATCCTACCACCATATTGGTGTATCTGTCATTTTAAGTGTCACTTATTGAAAGCTTCCTAGAGTAGCTTGGACACCTTGTTTTCCTCAATCCTGACTTGAATCCATGTGTTGTGAGCATTATTAATACTTGTAAACATGAGGATTAACATATCATTTATTATCCATACTCAATGAGTTTGTATCCTATGCTCTACAAGCTCGAAGCCAAATATAACAGGAAATGTATTTACACAATATGTCTTATTTTTTATTCAATATATTATTCAGTATACAACAACGTGTATATATACATGTAAATGCATAAAGTCATGTATTTTTAGACAAAGGGCGTGACTTTACATTTAATCAATTTTAAACCTAATATAGAAATAAAATATTTATTACAAGTTATCTCATCTTGAAAAGCTTCGTCCTCGAAGCAAGGGCAAAGACAAATGTTTAGATCTAAACTCCTCATCTTCCCAAGTAGCTTCATCTTCAGGTAAGTTCTTCCATTTTATTAGATGTTCATTAATGTTTTTAGAACACGGGAATTTGGTTTGTACTTCCAAGATACCTTCAAGAAGTAGAATTAACTTTTTCTAACACCCCAACTATACTGAGCATCTAGGGTAATTGTAAAAGTTTTATTTTAATTTTTTTTTGTTATTATTTTTTTTTTAAATAACCTACAAATTGAAGAGTCCCATCTAGAGGATAAATTCCTATTACCAACTTACACATATTTAATAAAATAGGTCATTAATACCATATTACAATCTGTGTTGTTCATTGATTCGTTGAACCTTATATTACTAAATATTTTATTCTATCCATGTCAATAAGTTGATGTCATTATTTGTTAAAATAATGAAAGTTAATCAACCACTAAGAAGTCTTAAATATCCAAAATTAAAACTTGGATACAATAATAATATACACTTTATACCTAATTATGAATCAACTATTTATATTATAAAAAGGGTCTAATATTTGATTTCACCAAATAATGTGTTAACCTCAATATAATCATTTAGAGTGAATATTATTTTATCCTTAAAATCCCATAGATCAGAGAATGATAAAACTTTAAGCATAACAATTAAACATATAAAGTACACTCATTCAACAGTTTCACTCATGTTTAGATTTCTTAGCTTATGAGTTAATGATTAATTAACCATTATTTTCTAGCAAGGTCTCAATCAATTTTATTATGTTTTCTAGGCCATCTAGATTTTTATTGACTCACAATTTAATTTCTCGACGTGCCCTTCATATTATACATATTATGCCTTATTGTGTTCTCTTTAGATTTCTTTGTGAGAAACTGTCTTAGTCTGCCCTCATGACATCGTAGACCTCTCGAACTAGGTAATCGTTAACCTACAGTTCAAGTCATGGTGGGAGTGCTAGTAGGTTGTGATAGGGATGTTGCCGCACCTCTCCCTCAATCGTCTAGTTTCTGTATATGACCCCTTTACTCTTTATGTGAGTCGGATTAGCAAGCATCGTCAAGGTTGCATCCACTGACAAGAATACTATCAATACTCCATATAGATAAAATCCATACTAAAATCATCATATATACATGTACATCAATACTCAAAACTCAAACCAAATACAAGTCCACTCCTAGAATCAATCCAGAGTCCAAGTAAGTTTGTTGATGCCCTCAACATTATCAACCTGTCATGTATCTTGCACACTCAAGGAAACTCATCAATAATACATGTCAATACATATATACATCTAGAAATTAACATATAATCACTATGACATCATAACATAACTCATAAGCAAAACATAATCATAATGTATCATAATCGGATCACTTGCTTGCAAGTGTCCTCAAAGAATAAGTCAGTATAAAATGTGCTCAGTAGAATTGGATGCTACATACACCCCCTCTTGTTTTAAAATTCGTCCCAAAGTTTGTACAATATCAATAATGGTAGCAATAAATGTATCTAACACAGATCTACATATCTAATTTATCAAACAAATAAGGAAATTGTTGACGCATCTCATATGCATCCTCCCATGTAGTTGAGTGTGGACTATAATTGTCCCACTAGACGTTGACCCGATTGACTATTCGATGTCGTAGGTGTCGAGTGCGATGGTCCAGAATGTGGATTTGCTCCGCCATGAGAGCACCCTCATCCGACACCTGCAAAGAACTCATGTCAATAACATGTGATGGATATGAAATATAATGTCACAAAACAGATACATGAAATACATTGTGCATACGGCTCAAAGAATCAGGCAGGGATAGTCAATAAGCCACATGTCCTTTCCTTTCTACAACTTTGAAAGGTCCCATGAAACTAGGAGAGAGTTTAGCACCCTTTCCAAACTTGATCAAACTCTAATGTGGTTTTACCCGCAAGAAAACTTTGTCGATGCACATCAACATAACTCTTATGTCGATCTTGCGCTTCCTTAATCCTTTGTCTTATTGTTCGCATCTATTCTTCCATTTCTTGGATCACTTCCGGTCCCACCATGACCCTATCCTCTAGTTGATCCCAACTAAGAGGCATATGACACGGTTTTCCATAAAGAAACTCAAGAGGTGCTATCTTAATCATACTCTGGTAACTGTTGTTGTATGAAAACTCTACCAATGGAAAGAATTCTTCCCAACACTTTTGTTGATCCATCACGTACATCCGAAGCATATCCTCTAATATTTGATTTGTCCTTTAAATTTTTCCATCTGATTCGGGGTGATATGTTTTACTAAAATTCAGTTGCGTTCCCAAAGCCTCTTGGAAACTAGTCCAAAATCGTCTTGTAAATACTGATCCACGATCGGATATGATCTTTCTTGGTACACTGTGCAACCTAACAATATCACTAACAAAATATCTAGCTATGTCTGGCGCCTGATACATCGTATGCACTGGAATAAAGTGTGCACTCTTCGTCAGAGTGTCAACGAATGTGAAAATTGAATCGTGTTTCTTTGTCATCGATGGAAATCCAACAATAAAATCCATCGAAATGACTTCCCATTTTGATTCAGGAATCATGTGTGGCTATAATAATCTTGTTGGATGTCTATTTTCATCCTTCACTTGCTAACATTCTAGACATCTCGTCGCGTAACTAACTATGTCCACTTTCATTTCCTTCCAGAAGAATAAAGACTTGAGGTATGTCTTCATCTTCGTGACTCCTAGATGAGCCTGTACATTGCTCGATGAGCTTCGCTCAAAATCAAATTCCTCAGTCCGTCGTTAGGCAGTACATAAATTTTGTCATTATACCTCAATAATTCGTCATTGTCCAATGAATAACCTTCAAACTTCGGTACCATCATGGTATCTTGTCAAATATTATCCTTAACTTCCTTGTACCGATCATCGTCAATATGTAAAGCTAGAATCTTTTCTCGAAGATTCGTCTTCAGAGGTATTAACGAGAATATGTGTGGTGTTTAACTCAATGCATCTTCTACTCTATTCATCGTTCCTTTGATGTAAGTAATCTCAAAATCATATTTGCTAAGTAGTTCAGACCAATGCCTTTGTCGCACGTTCAACTTACTCTGAGTAAAGATATGTTGCAATCCACAGTGATCTGTCTTTAATTCGAATTTTCGTCCAATCAGATAATATCTCCAAACTCGTAAGGCATATACAACTGCTAATAAATCCAAATCATGCATTGCGTAATTATCTTCATGCCTTCTTAATTTCCTTGAAATGTAAGTGATTACTCGATCGTCTTGCATAAAAAAATTTCCTATACCTTCCTTGATGCATCCGTGCATACCAAGAATTCTTTGTCCACATCGGGAACCTTCAGTATCGATGTTGTCGTTAACAACTCCTTAAGATTTTGAAATTCTTCTGTGCATTTCTCTGTCCATACTAATTTCTTGTTTTTCTTCTGCAATTCCATAATTGGATTTGCTATCTTCGAAAAACCTTCGTTGAAGCATCGATAATAACTTGCTAACCTCATAAAGCTATGTATTTCTTGTACGTTCATCTATGCTAGCCATTCCATAATAGCCTCTACTTTCATTGGACCCACAATGATACCTTCCCCAGATATGTTATGTCCTAAGTAATGAATCTTTGTCTGGTAAAACGAACATTTCAACAGCTTCCCGTATAACTTGTTTTCTCTTAGACACTGTAAAACCAATCTCAAGTGTTCATCGTGCTCTTCTCTCATCCAATAATAAACCAATATATCGTCGATGAAAACTTGAACAAACTTGTCCAAGTATTCACGGAATACCCCATTTATCAAACTCATGAATACGCCCGGGGCAGTCGTTAGTCCAAACGGTAAAACAATAAACTCATAGTGTCTGAATCTCATCTTAAATGCGGTCATAGGGATATCTTCTTCCTTAATTCGAAACTAATGATATCCTGATCTCAATTCAATCTTTGAAAACACTATTTCTCCCTTCAGATCATCAAATAAATCATCTATTCTATGCAACGGATATTGATTCTTGATCGTAGCTTTGTTCAATTGACGATAATCAATGCAAAGCCTCCACGAACCATCCTTCTTTCTAAAAAAAATCACTGGCGCACCCCACAGAGACACACTTGGACGTATAAGTCCCAAGTCTAACAACTCCTTCAATTGCATTTTCAACTTCTCTAGTTCTGGTGTCGACATCCGGTGTGGATTTCTTGCAATAGGTTCAGTTCCAGGTTTCAGATCTATGGTAAACTTCAATTCTCTTTATGGCAACAAACCTAGTAATTCCTCAAGAAATACATCGGAAAACTCTAATACTACAGGAATATTTTATAATCCTTATGTGTCCCCCTTTTCGTTAAGCGCTAAGATGGCGTATAGATTACACCCCTTGCGCATACTTTTTTGGAATTGTAAGGAAGCAATAAACCTCAACAACACTCCCTAGTTTCTTCCTATAATTACTCTACTTTGTCCCAAATCATATGTCAAACTTAACCGTTTTTTCTTGTAGTTAAGTATCGCATCGTGCGATTCTAACCAATCCATCTCGATCACTATATCATAAGATCTCAAGATTGTAACATATGGGTTTACACTTGTCACGAAGTCACCTAAGTTAATGTTATAGTCCTTCACTTTTCCTCCAACCTTTTGCTTGGAACACGATGCCATGTCCACATGTCTAAACTCATCTTGTTCGACTTCCTTTACCTTAAATATTTTAAGCGTAGCACTAGATATAAAACTTTCTGTATCTCCTGGATCTATTAAAATACTAAAATGTTGATCGATGATCATACCTGACATCTCGAGCACGGTGGAGTGATGCTCGACATGGCAGTTATTCACCGCTACATGTATCCTGTGGGCCTTGCCAAAATATCCAACTGCCATAGGTCCTGCTAATATGGAATCTCTTTTCCTTCTCAATAGGAAAGTCTCTCTGGTAATGTGGCTCTCCACATGTCCATCATCCATTCTTTTGTCCGGTGCTCCTAGTCCCAGAAGTAGAAGTTGTTGTCCTAGGAGTCTATTGTACTCTGGTCTGTTCTGCGGACCAGATCTAAACTGTTGTTGTTGTTGTGAACGACATTGTTGTTGCTACGGTGGTGCTCTGTAAGGAGTCCTCTATTGAGGAGTATGTCATCGCGGTGTCGATAATACCGGTCCTCTAGGCATATCACGGTGCCCAGAAGTATGTCTAGCTGGTGTCTGATGTTGTGGCGCTCCTGGTGTCTTCTGTCCAGTCTGTCTAGAAGGAGTCCTTCCCTGACCCGCATTGTTCATCTCTTCTTCAGCAATGAGATCCTTTTGAACTCCATCGTGCAGTGTCTAAAGCATC
The DNA here is from genome assembly GCA_009831015.1 of Picea engelmannii. NCBI lineage: Eukaryota > Viridiplantae > Streptophyta > Pinopsida > Pinales > Pinaceae > Picea > Picea engelmannii. Next base: position 106,380 of record ML778144.1, on the reverse strand, counting down.
AAGATCCTCACTTCCGCACGAAAGTTGAAGTTGAGGCTAAACACAAACTTGCTAACCTTTAACTTCTCCATGTTCAGATGTGGAGCATATCTAAGTAGCTCCATGAACCTGGCCTCATGCTCCGTTACCGTATGACTACCCTGTCGTAAGGCATTGAACTCATTAAGATGGCTCTTAATGAATTCATCCGACAAGTACCTCTCCCCGAATCGTTCCTCGAACAATTCCCGTGACACGTCTTCAACGAACATTTTAGTTGAGATAGGAGTCCCTTCCACCAAAGTAGAGAACTCCCTTTCATTTGAAAAACCATCATGCATACTTTCATGTTGGAGATGTAATCGCCAAGTGTGAAGCACATCGTCATGTTATCCAACCTTGCCTCAACAACTAAGTCATCCGTGGCACCCCAGAACTCAGGAAATTTAACTTTCTCGAGTTCTCGTATACTATTACTACCTACTAGAGTGCATTGTGAACCCTCATTGGGAACAGACGCTCTGCCCTCATCCCGATCAAGACGGTTGATCAATGCCTCTGACATCCTCTGGAAGGATCTCATCATACCTACCACATCTCCCACAACAACCTGCTCTTGATCAATTGTATGCTCCTTTCCAAGTGGAGTCGATCCCTCCTGCGTGGATGCTCTCGGAGGAAGTGTACCTCTTCCCCCCACTCCACTTCGTCTAGTCATCATGCCTCCTTTGACCATGATACCTATTATGAACAAATCCAAATTTCATTAGCAATACATGTTTCACTATTAAGTATGACAATGGAAGGCATAATGGTCCGTTGGCACATGGTTGAACCCGCTCTAATACCATATGTAACACCCCAACTATACTGAGCATCTAGGGTAGTTGTAAAAGTTTTATATATTTTTTTTGTTATTATTTTTTTTTTAAATAACCTACAAATTGAAGAGTCTCATCTAGAGGAGAAATGCCTATTACCAACTTACACATATTTAATAAAAGAGGTCATTAATACCATATTACAATCTATGTTGTTCATTGATTAGTTGAACCTTATATTACTAAATATTTTAGTCTATCCATATCAATAAGTTGATGTCATTATTTTTTTAAATAATGAAAGTTAATCAACCACTAAAAAGTCTTAAATATCCAAAATTGAAACTTCCATACAATAATAATATGCACTTTATACCTAATTATGAAACAACCATTTTTATTGTAAAAAGGATCCAATATTTAATTTCAACAAAACAAATAATGTGTTAACCTCAATATAATCATTTAGAGTGAATATTATTTTATCCTTAAAATCCCATAGATCAAACAATGATAAAACTTTAAGCATATCAATTAAACATATAAAGTACACTCATTCAACACTTTCACTTGAAACTTATGATCAATATAAACGAGGGTAATAAAAAGATTAATTGGGTGATAAAAAGTTTAACCTAAGAGTCAGCGCCCAAGAGGACACTTCAACATTGAAGGATTGTTCCAATTATTGAAGAAGGATTTGTAGATTCGATACAACGGATGTGCTCATTCTAAGGAGCAGTTTAAGCGCAAATTTAATTCATTAATCGGATGTAAGGCATGGACGCGAGTCAATCGCTCCATACCTCCACTCTGGTTGACACCCAAAATCAGAACTTACGATCCCCATTCCAAGTAATTGATATTGACTAGAATTAAGGTGACTGAAGTTAGGAATCAACCATTCATGAAAGAGTGATTCCGGAAGATCCTTAAATGAGAGAGGGAGCAGATATAATATATGTGGTAGGTTATGGAAAATAACGTTTAGTCCTGAATCTGCCAGAGCGGTGGCCCTAACCCATGAAATCCACGCATTTATACTTGATCAAGCAGTGAAGTAGACCTAGAGGTACTCTCGTTCAAGAGTTAAGCTTACTGTTTATCTAAATGAAAAATCACCCAACCAAAAATAACGCACACAACGGCAAGAGTAATCACTCGAAAAGAGAAGTAACAATACTTGGGAAGACGAAAATTAAGATGATAACAACGACGTTAGATTCAACAATAAAAATAATCTGAAGTATCCATTATGAGAATTATTATCCTTGTTATTAAAAAATGCTTATATATAAACAAAAAAAACTTGTTACAAAAACTCGAAAGTTAACAATTACCATCACTAATTGATCCGGATTTATGAGCGGAACAAAATGAATAATACACTGAATACAATAACATAGAGATGTGGAGAACAACAACATATATCCAATGAACAATAACTTCTATTTAATAAATAAAATAGGTTGAAACTATAAAACTGCAAAATTGAAAACAACTTGCTCGAATGGTGGTATCTATCTCTGAGAAGAGATGTGGTTGCTACGTGCATTTGTCTAAGCAGAATGATTACAATGAGGCTTCAGAAGCCTTTTTAACATTACTCATGAATTCCAAAACCCTAGACATCCAAAAACCTAACCCTAGGAGATGAAACGCCAAAAGTTATGTGGGCCCCGATGGGTAAGTTGGTACCTCAACTTCCCGAAGTCGTAACTTTTGCATACGACCTTCGTTTTAGGCGCGTGATAGCCCGTTGGAAAGGTCTTTTCGAGAACTACACATTATTCCATCAAGCTCTTACTACATCTACAGTTTGTCTATGGAAAGCCAAAAAAACATTGTTTAGGGCCCCAAAACGACCCTGGAAGTACAAAAAGATGTACTGACATGAAAACATCCAAAATAAGTCAGTTGGATTAGGTGGGCGGCCACCAATTTCCTCCTTGAAGTTGTGTAGGGATTTAGACACCCCCGAAAGTGTAGAACCCACAATTACAAATAATTACAGAATAACGTGTTGAACTAAAAACTGTTAATATGAGCCAGTTGGAATAGGTGGGTGGCCACCAATATCCACCTGGATCAATCCTCCCCCATTAGGAAGCAATGGTCTCCACTGCGTTGAGTGCCCCCATCATGTGAGGAAACTTCTTCTGAATTTGGCCCCGGGTGAGCCACTTTCCTTGGTGTAGGCGCTGCCCTGCCTTGACAACCCGATAAAGTTGTATCATCTGCAGGCAAGTTCCCTTGACCTGTGTGTCCACTATCTGATTAGTGGATGTTTGTTCCATGCAGTCAGGGTTGAGCTTTGATGGTGTCAGTTGTTCTATGATCTCTAAGGTATCCAATAATGGTGGAAAATATGGCCGCAGGAGGTCCACATTGAACATTGGGTGCAAGCCAAGGAAGGGTGGAGTGTTGAAATCAAAAGCATTGCTACACACAGCCTTGGTGATAGTGTAAGGCCCATAACAAAGTGGGCAAAGATTTCAATGGGGCTCTGTAAGGCACTATTTTCACAAATGTAACCAGACCTTGTCTCCCACCTGAAACTTGTGTCGTACCCGGTGTTGATCATGGCGTTGCTTGTACTTAGCATTGATTTTCTGCAAAATCTCATGGACCTATTGGTGGATGTGTTGAATCCTCTCAATGAATGTGGTGGCTTTGTCGGCCTCAGAATGAACATGGGAAGAATGTGTATGTGTTGTTGCAATAGGTAGTGCAACATCAATGGGACCCGAGGGTTGGAATCTCAGCCCCACCTGAAAGGGGCTATGGCCAGTGGAGCTATGGAGAGCCTTGTTGTAGTTGTGTTGAACATAGGGAAGACTCTCATCCCATGTACGCGGATGCTTAAAGTTCTACATGCACATGATGTGCACAATCATATGATTGATGGCCTCTGTTTACCCATTAGTTTGAGGGTGGAAAGCAGTGGATTTAGTAAACTTGGTGTCCAACAGTGACTAGAGACTCGACCAAAATGTGTTGGGGAACCTGTTGTTCTGATAAGAGATGATGGTTTGTGGTATCCCAAAATGGACCCACACTCGATCGAAGAAAAGATTGGCAGTATATGTCGTTGTGATGCTCTTCTTGCAGGTTGTGAGAATGGACAACTTCGAAAACCAATCAACCACCACAAATACATAATCATTGCCTTGGTTGGTGGATGGAAGGCTAAACATGTAATCCTTTGAGATGGATTCCCAAGGCCTCTCAGTAGTAGGAAGAGGGGTGTATAAGCCTTGTCTCTTGATGGTTGGCTTGGAAATGGCACAGGTAGTGCAAGATCTGATATACTTGCTGACATCTTATCGAAGTTTTGGCCAATAAAAATGTTTCTCTAGAATGACCACAATTTTCTCCATGCGAAAATGTCCTGCCATCTGATTGTAGTGAACCTCCCAAATCAGCTTTGCACACTCACTTGCAGGAACACAAAGATGGCCTAGATGGCATAATAGTTCATCATGAATGTGAAAATCGGTGACATTTGCGCCTGTACCCAAGAGATGATAGGTGGTGGCGAGGTCCAGATCTTGTTGATAAAGTTGGGGCCACTCAGATGCCTCATGCCCATAGGACTGGAGCACTGTGGTGAGTGCATCCATGGGAGGTCGACTGAGGCAGTCAACGACATGATTTGTGCTCCCTGTCTTATACTTGATGTTGAGATGTAACTGTTGTAGGTAGGTGGACCACTTCTGATGGAGGTCGTTCTACAACTTCCCTCGTGTCTGTATGAATTGCAGAAACTTGTGATCAGTGTGGATGATTGTCTCCTTTCCCATAATGTAATGTTTCCATTGATGATGGGCTTGTACAATGTAATACATTTCCTTGTCATAGGTGGTGTATTTCCATATAGTATCTGAGAGTGTCTCACTATGGCACACTGCCAGATGACCATGTTGTGTGAGAACTACGCCTACAACATAGTCGGATGCATCAATCTCAATCTTGAATGGTTGTTGCAGATCGGGTAAGGAGAGTACTGGAGATGAGCATAAGTGATGCTTCAGATCATCAAATGATTGTTGTTGTGCCTTCCTCCATGTGAACTTTTCCCTACCACCACCCTTGGTCACTTGGATGAGGGCCCATGCAATATGGGAGAATGCCAACATGAACAGTCGGTAGAAGTTGGCAAGTCCTAAGAAACTCGGTTAGTGTGGTCGGGGTTGGCCAGTCATGGATGACTTGGATCTTAGTTGGATCCACATGCACTCCATGCTCATCAACAATGTATCCCAAGTATTGGACCTTGTCCATGCCAAAGGAGCATTTTTCCAAGTTGGCATACAACTTATGCTGCCACAGGGTGCTCAAAACCTGTTGAATATGTTGCATGTGCTCCTCCCAAGTTCTGTTGAAGATGAGGATGTCATCCAAATATACCACCACAAAAGAGTTGGCGAAGGGTCTCAATACATCATCCATCAACCTCATGAAAGTGGTTGGTGCATTTTTTAAGCCAAAGGGCATGACCAGCTATTCGAAGAGACCTTCTTTAGATTTGAAAGTTGTCTTCCACACATCAGTTGGCTTGATAGGACCCTGGTGGTAGCCATATTTTAGGTCAATCTTGCTGAAGAATTTTTCCCCCTTGAGTTGGTCAAGAAGGTCATCAATTCGGGGAATTGGGTACCGGTTCCTGACTGTGATTTTATTTAATGCTTTGTAATCAATGCAAAGTCACCAGGTCCCGTCTTTCTTTTGCACTAGTACAATCGGGCTTCCGCAAGGGAAGGAGTTGGGTCTGATGTGCCCCTTTTGAAGCAGCTCTTGGATCTGACGCTTGATTTTCATCATTTTCCATCAGCGAGCAGTGATAGACTAGTCCATTAGGCAGAGGTGCATCGAGGGCTAGATCAATTAGATGCTTGATTTGGCAGTGTGTCAATTCCCCGATGGGTGAGGAGAAGATGTCTCTGTACTATTCCACGATCCCGTCAACTTTCTTCTGTTGCAAAGAGAGGCTCTATGTAGAGGCCATAGATGTGGCAGCGACCTTCTGCTTACTATGAGCACGGATCACAAAGAAGATGAACTTCCTAGTCTGTGAAATGACCTTACTACATTGCTTAGCAGAGATTAAAGAAATAGAGGTAGGCGACACTACATCAAGTATCATGTACAATTGTCTACCTAAAGTAATAATAACACTGTGGGGTCTAGACTCATACAAAACATGTCGCTTCCATAAATATGGTTGTCCTAAAAGAACATTACAAACTTCAAGGTGAACAATATCACACAATACCTCATCTTTGAAGGGCTTGATGTTGTAGGGAAGATGACAATGTTGAATAACACAGAGATCTCTTTCTTGGCGAAGCCAACTAATGGTGTAGGGTTGCGGGTGTGGTGTCATCGACAGGTCCAGCTGCTTGATGACCTATACCGAGATCAGGTTCTTTTGATTGTCGCTATCGATAATGAAATGAAGCGAAGCCCCCTTTACCCACATCTGTGAATGAAAGAGGCATTCCCCTTCCTCTAGTTCTTCTGGTTCGCTTGGCTGGACTTTGGTGGTAGTGATAATGACACTGGGTTCAACATCAATAATATGCTTCCCTCCTTCTGGATTTGATTCAGAGTCAGAATCTGCCTCTGACTTGGAAGCTTTCATCTCGACCACCAGTGACTTCTTGGAGCAACATTCTTCGGTGTTGTGCCAAGGGATTTTATGGTATTCACACCATTTTTCTGTGTCCTTCTTCGACTTCTAATTACCCTTCTTATGTTGTGTCTTGGACTGGTTGTCCTGAGAGTGGCCATCTTTGCTTTGTCCTTTGTTTTGTGGGTTGGGGCTGCCTTTTCCCTACTTCGGATGTGAGGAGTTTTCATATCCAAACTCTCACCTCTTCTGCTTATATTTCTGCTCGATCTTGAAAACATATATATAAGTCGTACCCAATGATGCGATGTCCAGAAACTCAATTTTTGTTTGAATGTATCTATGCAGACAGTTGTGGTATTTGAGCACCATATTTTGTTCAGAGTATTTGATACCCGATTTGGTGCGCAAGGTATGGAAAATATTGGTGAAATCTAGTACTGTCGGGTCCCTTTCCTGACGCAAGGTGGTCCATCTTGTGTACTGGTCCTCGTAGCTTCCAACAGGGTAGTACTATTCTTTAATGGCATCCTTAAAGGAATCCCACATGGGGGCGACTGCAAGTATTGCAGATTCCTCTATGGCCCTTTGCTCGGAGTAAGTATCCCACTAGTCCTTAACATGGGGAATGACATTGAGGAGTGCAAAAGTAATCATTTCCCTATCGGAAAAATTGTGGAACAAAAAGTACCCTTAGAGTAGATTCAACCATTTATCTACAACACCTACATCTATTAGTCCTTCAAATAATGGAATATCAAAATTTACCTATACCTTGAAGGGGGTTTCATGGCCGCTTGATGAAGATGCATCTCTTGTGGGCAGCCTCCAAAGGATCTGTGCAAAGTTGTCCATCATTTCGTTCCTTTGTCGCACAAGGGCTTCCTCGAGCAACATTTTAAAAGGATCTCATACTCCATCATATTTATTTTCTTCTGCCATGGGTTGTTGTTGGGCTCGGTGCGACCGATCTTGCAAAGGCTCAATTGGTTTGTGTCCCAACTTCTTGTACCCAGATCTTGTTGGGGACATACACGAAGAAAAATAAATGAAGAGCAGACCGCTCTGATACCACTAATCCAGATTTATGAGTGGAATGAAATGAATAACAGACCGAATACAATAAAAACAGAGATATGGAGAACAACAACAGATGTCCAGTGAACAATAACTTCTATTGAATAAATAAAATAGGATGAAACTGTAAAATTTCATAACTAAAAACAACTTGCTCGTATGGTGGTAGACATCAAAAACCTAACCCTAGGAGATGAAACGCCAAAAATTATGTGGGCCCCAATGGGTAAGTTGGTACCTCAACTTCCCGAGGTCATAAATTTTGCATACAACCTATGTTTTAAGCACGTGATAGCCCATTGGAAAGGTATTTTCGAGAAATACACATTATGTCGTCAAACTTTGACTCTGTCTATAGTTTGATTGTGTCAAGCCAAAAAAGCACTATTTAGGGCCCCAAAACTTCCTTGGAAGTATAGAAAGATGTACTGACATGAAAACATCCAAAATAAGCTAGTTGGATTAGGTGGGCGGCCACCAATTTCCTCCTGGAAGCTGTGTAGGGCTTCAGACAACCCCAAAAGTGTAGAACCCACAATTACAAAGAATTACAGAAGAACGTGTTGAACTAAAAACTGTCAAGAGGAGCCACTTGGAATAGGTGGGTGGCCACCAATATCCACCTAGATCACTAATGTTTATTCATGAATCACACATAAATCAACTTTGTATCAACCATCTCATATTACTAGTAAACATATCTATCAATCAAAATTAGATTATACAACAAATCATAATGTTATATGGAAGTCATAGCATTGTTCTTGTGTTTCTTTACTAAATGGCCTTTCTCATACTCGAGAGGATTATCATTGCATTTCTCTTCCACACCAGGGATGTAAGGTTAAATTCCTTTCAAGATATAATTTTATTTGTATTATAGCGGGAATTTCAGATAGCTAATCATATGAACTTATCAAGATTTTGTGTGTGTGTGTGTGTATTCCAACGAATCTCGATTGATACAGTTACGTAGCACAATGCACAGATTTAAATAATTCACCAAATAATTTCAATTCATTACAATATCATTCTGCATACAAGAAATTACAGATTTTAAGTAATATGTCAATCGATCTAGTGTAAGTCATTACAAAATTTAATTGAATAATTTCAATAACTTAACAAATAAATAATTGTAGGTACCGTAACCCGAATGTAAGTTTTTGTTGTTGAACCTCGATCTAAAACCTTTGCAGTATCATTTTCCTTCTCCTTGCTTTCAAAATCTCAGACTTCACCGGTACCTCCCAACCTTCGCTAGGGGTACTCTTCTTCCCCCTTAGCCCCCCGAGCCGCAAAGGGGCCACACACAAAAACAAGAAATTAAAGAGCACAAAACTTGCCCTCTCAAGGAAGAGCTTCCACTCCTTCACAAGTTTTGAACCCAACTCTCACAAGTAAAACTTAGTCAAGAAATTTTTTGGCACCATAACAATACTAACAAAAGTGAGCTCCCTCTCTCATTCTCTCCAAGTATTTTATAGGAAAATCCACAATGTCACATGTCCTCGTGCACAAATAATTAATTTTTAATAATTTAATTAAAGGATTATTCACCCACTAAATGTGTCACACTCTCCCCAAGTTGCACATGTAAATTCCTTTTTTATTTTATTTATTTAGGCGTTTTCCCTCACATTCTCCATTCTGTTCTTATTTTTGCTCTTAGTTGTCCCTTAGTTCCCCAATCCTTCATTTATTTTGTGTCCCCTAACTAGATATTAGTTTGAGTTGGATTAGGAGTTTTCTTTTAGTTAGAATTAGTGGTAGACTGACTCAAGATGCTACTCTATGTGGACACCCTATTCTCTCATGTTTTAATTTCTTTTTATTTTTAACTCCCTTTTATTATTTTCATGCACATATGTGCATCTACCTAACTTTTAATTCTTATTCCCTATTTTCTTAGAGTTTGATTATATCTCAATTCCCTTAACTGGTTTAGTATTTTATTTAGTCCCTTATTTAGACGTATACTTAGACTTAGGCTTAGATTCCTGTTTAGATTTCTTAGCTTATGATTTAATGATTAATTAACCATTATTTTCTAACAAGATCTCAATCATTTTTATTATGTTTTCATGGCCATATAGATTTTTATTGACTCACAATTTAATTTCGCAACGTGCCCTTCAAGACGCACCTTCATGCTCCAAGGGTGCCACTCGCCTTTGAATAGTTATGGAAGTTTGTATGACACTTGGAGTCAACACTCCACTCGATTGACCTTGTGATAGACTAAGGGATTTTAAGGAATAAGGATTTATCCTTATTGCGCGCCCCTTAGATTTCTTCGTGAGTGGTTGTCTAAGTCTTCCCTCATGACATCGTGGACCTCTCGAACTAGTTAATCGTTAACCTACAGTTCAGGTCATGGTGGGAGTGCTAGTAGGTGGTGACAGGGATGTTGCCACACCTCTCCCTCAACTGTTTGGTTTTTGTGCATGACCCCTTTACTCCTTATGTGAGTCGGATTAGCAAGTGTCGCCAAGATTGCATCCACTGACAAGAATACTGTCAATAATCCATATACATAACATCCATACTGAAATCATCATATATACATGTACATCAATACTCAAAACTCAAACCAAATACAAGTCCATTCACTGACTCAATCTGGAGTCCAAGGAAGTTCGTTGATGCCATGAACATCATCAACCTGTCATGTATCCTGCACACTTGGGGAAACTCATCAATAATACATGTCGATACATATATACATCTAGAAATTAACATATAATCACAATGACATCATAACATAACTCATAAGTAAAACATAATCATAATGTATAATAACTGGATCACTTGCTCACAAGTGTCCTCAAAGAATAAGTCACTATAAAATGTGCTCAGTAGAACTGGATGTTACATACTCCCCCTCTTGTTTTAAACTTTGTCATGAAGTTTGTACAATATCAATAATGGTAGCAATAAATCTATCTGACACAGATCTACATATCTAATCTATCAAACAAATAAGGAAATTGTTGACGCATCTGACATGCATCCTCCCATGTAGCCGAGTGTGGACTCTAATTGTCCCACTAGACCTTGACCTGATCAACTATTCAACATCGTAGGTGTCGAGTGTGATGGTCCATAATGCGTATTGGCTCTGCCATGAGAACACCCTCGTCCGACACCTGCAAAGAACTCATGTCAATAACATGTGACGAATCTAAAATATAATGTTGCAAAACAGATACATGAAATACATCGTGCATACACATGAAATAATCAAACAAGGCCAGTCGGTAAGCCATAGGTCATTTCCTTTATACAAATTTGAAAGGTCCCGTGAACCTAGGAGAGAGTTTATCACCCTTTCCAAACTTGATTGAACTCCTATGTGATTTCACCCGCAAGAAAGCCCTGTCGCCAACATCAAAACTGCAGTCAATGTGATGCACATCAACATAACTCTTATGCTGATCTTGCGCTTCTTTAATCCTTTGTCTTATTGTTTGCATATGTTCTTCCATTTCTTGGATCACTTTCGGTCCCACCAGGACCCTACCCTCTAGTCGAACCCAACTCAGAGGCGTCTGACATGGTCGCCCGTAAAGAAAATCAAACAGTGCCATCTTAATCATACTCTAGTAACTGTTTTTGTATGGAAACTCTACCAATGGAAATAAGTCTTCCCGACACTTTTTTGATCCATCACATACATCCGAAGCATATGCTCTAAGACTTGATTTGTCCTTTCAGTTTTTTCATCTATTTCGGGGTGATATGTTGTACTGAAATTCAGTTGTGTTCCCAAAGCCTCTTGGAAACTAGTCCAAAACTGTCCTATAAATATTGATCCGTGATCGGATATGATATTTGTTGGTACACCGTGCAACCTCACAATCTCACTAAAAAAAACCCTAGCTATTTCTGGTGTCTGATACATCGTACAAACTGGAATAAAGTGTGCACTCTTCATCAGAGTGTCAATGACTGCAAAAATTGAATCGTGTCTCTTTGTCGTCAATGGAAATCCAACAATAAAATCCATCGAAATGGCTTCCCATTTCGATTCAGGAATCACGTGTGGCTGTAATAATCCTGCTAGATGTCTATGTTCAGCTTTCACTTGCTGACATTCTAGACATCTCGCCATGTAACTAACTATGTCTGCTTTCATTCCCTTCCAGAAGAATAAAGGCTTGAGGTCTGCTTTCATCTTCATGACTCCCAAATGAGCCATGTACACTGTTCGATGAGATTTGTTGAAAATCAAATTCCTCAGTTCATCTATAGGAAGTACATAAATTCTGTCGTTATACCTCAATAATTCATCATTTTCCAATAAATAACCTTCAAACTTCGGTCCCATCATGGTATCTTTTCCAATATTATCCTTAACTTCCTTGTACCAATCATCTTCAATCTGTAAATCTAGAATATTTTCTCGAAGATTCGTCTTAAGAGGTATTACTGAGAATATGTGTGGTCTCTGACTCAACGTATATGCTGCTATGTTCACCATTCCTTTAATGTATGTAATCTCGAAATTGTATTCACTAAGTAGTTCGGACCAACGCCTTTGTCGCGCGTTCAGGTCACTCTGAGTAAAGATATGCTACAATCCATAATGATGTGTATTTAATTCGAATTTTCGTCCAATCAGATAATGTCTCAAACTTGTAAGGCATATACAGTTGTTAATAACTCCAAATCATGCGTCATGTAATTGTCTTCATGCCTTCTTAATTTCCTTGAAATGTAAGCGATTGCCCGACTGTCTTGCATCAAAACTCTGCCTAGACCTTCCTTGCATGCATCCGTGTATAACAAGAATTCTTTGTCCATGTCGGGAACCTTCAGTATCAACACTGTCGTTAACAACTTCTTAAGCTTTTGAAAGGCTTCTGCGCATTTCTATGTGCATACAAATTTCTTGTTTTTCTTCTGCAATTTCGTAATTGGATTTGTTATCTTCGAAAAACCTTCGATGAAGCGTCGATAATAACCTGCTAACCCCATAAAGCTACATACTTCTTGTGCATTCATCGGTGTTGGCCATTCCATAATAGCCTCTACTTTTGTTGGATCCACAACAATACCTTCCCCATATATGATATGTCCAAAGTAATGAATCTTCCTCTGGTAAAACGAACATTTCGTCAGCTTCCCATATAACTTGTTTTCTCTGAGACACTATAAAACCAATCTCAAGTGTTCATTGTGCTCTTCTCTTGTCCAAGAATAAATCAGTATATCATCGATGAACACTTGAACAAACTTGTCCAAGTATTCGCGGAATACCCCATTCATCAAACTCATGAATACGCCTTGGGCATTCGTAAGTGAAAACGGTAAAACAATAAAATCATAGTGTTTGAATCTTGTCTTAAATGCGGTCTTAGGGATATCTCCTTCCTTAATTCACAACTGATGATATCCCGATCTCAATTCAATCTTTGAAAACATAATTTCTCCCTTCATCTGTTCAAATAAATCATATATTATTGGCAACAGATATTGATTCTTGATCGTAGCTTTGTTCAATTGACAGTAGTCAATGCAAAGCCTCCACAAACCATCCTTCTTTCTAACAAAAATCATTGGTGAACCCCATGGTGGACGTATAAGTCCCAAGTCCAACAAATCCTTCAATTTCATTTTCAACTCCCGCAGTTCCGGTGTTGACGTCCGGTATGGATTTCTTGCAATAGGTTCATTTCCAGGTTTCAAATCTATGATAAACTCCAATTCTCTTTCTGGCGGCAAACATGGTAATTTCTCAGGAAATACATCAGCAAAATCGGATACTCCAAGAATATTTTTTAATCCTTTTGTGTCCCCCTTTTCGTTAAGCGTTAAGATGGTGTATAGCTTGCAACCCCTGCGCATACTTTTCTGTAATTGTAAGGAAGAAATAAACCTCAATGACACTCCTTGGTTTCTTCATACAATTACTCTACTCTATCCCAAATCATCTTTCAAACTTAATTGTTTCATCTTGTCAAACTTAATCGTTTTGGGATGGTATGAAGTACTCATGGTTAAGGATGTCCCCACTTGGTGAAATAGTTATTTCCAAAAGTTGTTAGTGAACTTGGGATCCTTGTCGCTTATAATAGCTTTTGGAAATCCATGAAGCTAATTTTTTTTTTAACATAGATATCAACGAATTGGCTAGCCTTAGATTTTGAAAAAACCCCAGCAAAGTGGGCATATCTGGTTAGTCGATCCACAATTACAAATATAAACGTCTTTTCCTTTAGAGGTAGGAAGAGTAATGATAAATTCCATGGATATTTCAGACCATTTTTGGGCTAGATCATGAAGGGGTTGAAGAAGACTCGGAGGAGCGATTGTTTCAAACTTTTATCGTTGATAGGTGTCACATTCATCCACATATTTATGAATGTCGGACCACATGCCCTTCCAAAAGAAAGATTGGCATATATTGTAGTAGGTTTTGAAAAACCCTACATGGTCTGTTGTGGGAGAATCATGATTTTCCTTCAAAACTTGGAGTTTGAACTTGGATGATTTGGGTAAAAATATCCCTTGTTTGTACCACAATATGTCATTCTTCCAAGTGAATTTAGGATTTGTAGTTGGGTTGCTTTCCACTTCCTCTATTAGCTTCCTTATCTCTGGAATTTTGTCATATTCAGTTTAAAATTTTGAGATCCATTCGAGAATGAGGATGGAAATAATGCGTAGTGTATGTGAAATTGTGAGTAGACGTGGGCAGAGATGAATGAGGTGAATGGGAAGAGAATTATGGACACACAACAATTGGATGGTGATGAATTGTCGTTAAGAACCAACAACTGGAGGAAGGAATTCGAAAGGAGAGGGAATACAGGACAATGAGGAGAGCGCGACAATATGACGTGGGAAATGAAGCACGAGACAACGAGGAGAGGAGAGGAAGTTTTGGGAGAGAAATGAAGGGATGAATACTCCAAGGACATGATCGAGGAAGAGAGACGAGGGTTTGGAGGTCACGGGATGGAATGCTCGGATACCAATTGCAAGCTAGAAGCCAAATATAACAAGAAATGTATTTACACAATATATATTATTTTTTATTTGATATCTTATTCAATGTACAACAACGTGTCTATATACACGTAAATGAATAAAGTCACATCTTTTTAGACAAAAGGGTGTGACTTTACATTTAATTAGTTTTAAACATAATATACAAATAAAAGATATATTGCATGCTCACAATAATGCCATTTCTTTTTGCTCTCCTTGCCTTCACTCTTGGTTGTATAAAACACCAAAATAATTAGTTATGGGTTATGGGTGTATATCATAGTGGCACCAAGGAAACTTATTAGCAAGGCTCGATGACAATTTTGAAGAGAAAACAATAAACATCAATTGAACCCAAGGTAATGTGGTTGCCTCTCTTTCTTCGCATTCCGATATTCCATGTCTTTAAAGGTGTTTATCAGGTTGGTTCATAGTTATTTTGATGCATTGGTAATGTTGTCTTTGCCTTCGTTATGAGCGTGATGTGGTTATATCATTCATATTTAATATTTGAGTATTTAAGGGATTTAATCAAATTTGGACCCGTGAGCTAAAGTCTTCCCTTCGGTAACATGACTTAGACAGATGGTTCAAACAATTGAATGAACCCTTGAGAATTTATTTATTTTACCATTTTTAAATAGTTATGTATAATAAATAATTACATAGTTATATAATTGCAGTGTTTAAAGTCAAGGAGGGGTCATTGATTAAATGGAATAAGAAATGACTTGAAAAATGAAAGCAGTGGATGCTGATGAATCGAAAGTGATAAACAATATTTTGTAAGAAAAGCCTAGAAATCATTATAGTCCACACATTTCTCTTTCATGAAATTTATTAAAAAGATTGATTGAATTTTGGGTAATAGGGAACCAATGACATGTAGGATTTCACTTGAAAACAAAGTGGGCAACAAACATGGAATTCTAGGTAAATAAAGCCAAGATTTTCACTTTTATTTTTGTTTCATTTCTATTGCTTAAAAAGGCAAGATCAATGGATTCAAACTCAGGAACCTAAGCTATACATCTTTGCTTAAGCCAAATATCAATACGATTCATACATATTGACAAATACACAATCCAAACTGTGCTGCTTTATATATATATATATATATATATA
>ML778144.1:43996-58724 GCA_009831015.1 Picea engelmannii | reverse complement strand
GAACACAAGAAGTATCTTGGGAAACCCTTCTCAACAAGGGAAGAAAACCCAACCAATCCTTTGCTATATTCCTCAAGAGAAAGACCTCCCACACCATCACCAAACCTAGCACACAAGAGGGTGTTGTAATTCTCATAATTTCAGACCATAACTTCTAAAATCATGAGATGACACAATGTTAAGTGTGTTTCCTCAATGGGGATTCACCTTTATTTATACAAGACTTCTCACATCAACTGATGTGTCTATTGGCACAATAAGGTCAACCTCAATAACTCAAAATATAATTAATAATTACCATATTAATTATCTTTTACTTTATGGTGGGGCCGACTTGTACCCTTTACATCACAATTAGGGTTACAAGTAAGTCTGACTCTTAGACAATATAGCAAGGAATCTCATACACCCACTAGTGCTCAACCACTAGGGGTACGTCCACCTGTGCTCAGCCACAGGGACGTCCAAGTCAACAGATCTCTATCTCACTGCATCTCACAGGAGAATCATCTGGACACACTCACACTAGTGCTCAACCACTAGGATCACGTCCACCTGTGCTTATCCACAGGAACGTCCAACTCAACCTATCTCTATCTCACTGAGTCTCATAGGAGAATCATCTAGAGTACCATATCATCTCAACTTCTCTACACAGAGGAGAACAATATGGGTACCTTCACCCTTCACAAGGGTACACATCGTGTCATCTCAAGCGACACACCCATCTCTTAGGCATCTTCCCTACATAAGGGCACACATCGTTCCATCTCCATCTTATAGAGGAACCACATACCCATCTCATGGGGCTCTTCGCCACACAGGGGCACACAACGTTCCATCTCCGTCTCAGAGAGGAACCACAAACCCATCTCATGGGCACACCCAACTCATGGGCTCTCTCTTAGGCTGACTCACTCAGTCTGTGTCTTGGAGGATGTCTCACACAACTGTAATCATCAACACTCCCTCTTAGTTAGGGAGGCATTCTCCACCAAGCCAAGTCTCTCACGGAAGTACTCGAACTTCGTCTTGGCAAGCGGTTTGGTGAAGATATCTGTAATCTGCTCATGGGTAGGAAGGTACTGCACGTGTACTTTTTTCCTCTGCACCATGTCTCTGATATAGTGATATTTTATCTCAATGTGTTTCAATCTATCATGAAACACAGGGTTCTCAGAGAGCTTCACACAACTCTGGTTATCACAATGGATAGTGGTAGGATCCATCTCATGATCAAATAAATTTGTAAGAAGCTTGCGAAGCCACACTGCTTCGCAGACTGCCACACTCAATGCTATATACTCTGCTTCTGCGGTACTCAAGGCCACAAAGCTCTGTTTCCTATTGCACTAGGAAACCATGGCAGACCCCAAGGTAAAGCAACAACCGGAGGTGCTCTTCTGGTCCACTGCGCTCCTTGCCCAATCTACATCGACATATCCCTGTAAGCTCAAGTCTACACTGGAGGCATATCTCAGGCCATATCCAACTGTGCCTCGTAGGTATCTCAATACATGTTTTGTTGCTATCCAGTGAGTCTGTCTCGGTTGACTCATGAACTGGCTAAGCACATTCACTACATAGCATATATCAGGTTTTGTGTTAACCAGATACATCAGTGATCCAATCAGCTGTCGTTATAAGTGTGGATCAATCTCATCTGAATCATCATCATTCATTTTCTTTAAATCCATCACCATCGGTGTAGGCATGGATTTGCATTCTGTCATACTGAACTTCTTTAATATCTGCATTGTATATTTTCCTTGACTCAAAAAATCTCATCAGTCCTCTGCCATACTTCTTGTCCCAAGAAGTAGTGCATCATACCCAGATCCTTCATCTCGAAATAAGAAGTCAAAGCTTGCTTGTATCCAACAACAAGGCTTCCTGAATAAGTCACCAAAATCAAGCTCTCGTCACCAACAATGTAATAATATAGGTTTGGATCAACAACACTCTTGCTGAAACCCAAACTCAGAGACATGGTGCAGAGGAAAATAGTACACGTGCAGTACCTGTAGCTGGTACTCGTACATAGGATTTTGCTACCTGTATCGCCTTGTAGTCCATGGGTATGTCAAAGAAATGTGCAAATGGACAGGCACAAAGCTAGCTACGAGTACCATCTACCACCCACAGATAGATGGACAGATAGAGATCGTCAACAAATGGGTGGAGGGGTATTTGAGGAACTATGTGGGGGGGCAACAATGCACATGGGTGAGATAGTTACACACGGGTGAGTATTGCTACAACACAACTTACCATATGTCTATCAGGATGTCACCGTTTAGGGCATTGTATGGATACAATGCATCCTCCTTTGTGGAGACTGTGTTTGGAGACAACAGGGTCCCGGGGGCAAAAGATTGGGTTGAGGAGAGTCAGAGGATTTTGCAGGCAGTGAGGGAGAACTTGCAGACGACTTAGAACTAACAGAAGATCTATGTAGACCGACAGAGAGTCGAGCGCAATTTTGAGGTAGGGGATTTGGTTTTTCTGCGATTACAGCCATACAGACAGTCCTCCTTGAAGAGGAGCGGAGCAGAGAAGCTGAAGCCGAAGTTTTATGGGCCATACAGAGTCATCAAGAGGATAGGCGAGGTGGCATATGAGCTAGAGCTACCAAAGGGTAGCAAGATTCATAACGTCTTTCATGTCTCTTGCCTTAAAAAGGCTGTGGGACAACAGATTAACATTTCAGAGGAGTTGCCACCCTTGGATGAGGAGGGCCAGTTGGAGCTAGTGTCGGAGGAGGTACTAGAGCAGAGAGAGCACAGGTTGAGGAGTAGGGTCATCAGGTAGTGCTTGGTTAGATGGAGGGGTTTTCCAGTGGAGGATACCACATGGGAGGGAGAGCATATTTTGTAGCACCGAGGATTGATGTTGCTTGAGGACAAGCAATCTCGGGAAGGGAGGACTGTGATGTCCCGTTCCCAAGAGTAGGCCAGCAGGGACTGATTTAGTAGTCTATGTGTTCCCGTAGACTATAGTCAGGCATGTTATCGCACAGTTTGTAGCTAGGAGCAAAGGCTATAATGTAGAAGGCCAAACTGGCGTAACAGGGACCTACCCCACCAAATGTCACCACAATGGGGAGGTCCTTTCTATTTAGGGAGGCTAGGCCCAAGGGAGACGTCCCTCGCAACCTGGGGTTTGAAAGGGAAAGGCTCAAAGGATTAAGGCTAGTTTCCCTTTACACAGATTACCGCCCAAAGAGATAGTCCAATAAAGTATAACCAAGGAGGAGGCACCTGCTTTCGAGACAAGACAACAATAAAACTAGTACGTGCGATAATGGTTAATACTTCATAAATCAGTGACTATCTAAGTTCAATATATGAGCAAATACAACAGTAAATATTGACGAAGTCAATGTTTGCAATAATGACAATGGCAATATAATGTTACTTGTCAATAAATACTAGAACAATATAGCATCCAATGAATATAATTACTCCTTGAATCAAATCAATGCATTAAACATCATTCAGTTGCTCACATATAAAAGTTTCTGCGTCAAGATGAAATATCCTAGGGGTGACATCAGCTTTTAGGGTTAGTTGTTAGTTAGGGTTTCAAATTTATAAGGTTTTGAAAGTTTGTTTTGTCACTATCACTTCAACACTGGAGGCTAATGATCAATGCCTAAGGGTTAATGGAGTCAATAAGTGATGGACGCAAGAGTTGAAGGGTAAAAGTTTTCTGAGGACTAGAGGGTAGGTTTTCAAGGTGCTGCTAAAGAAGGGCCTTGAAAGTAGAAACCCTAAGAGAGAGAGATTCACTTGGTGTTGCAAAGGCAAGGCCTTGTGCTCTCTCCTCTTTCCCGGCAAACGACTAGCACAATAAGGAAAATTTAACCAAGACAAGAGGTTTTGATGAGGGAGACGTTGCTAAAACAAGGTCTGTCAACAAACCCTAGATTGGTACGACCCTAGTGTAGTAAGCCTAGGCTAAGGACGTCTCACTCTTCTTGGCTTCAAAAAGGTACGACTAGCATTGGAATGAAGAAAACAAGTGTAGCTAAGGCTAGGTTCTATTTTCTTATTCAATGGTTTAAGGTTTCTTTGTCAGGGGACATGAGACAACAACCTACTTGTGTGGTTGTCCCCTAGGGTTTTGATTTAGCAATATATAAGCAATATGCAAGAGATTTAAACTACAACCATTCAGAGAGAAGTTTTGCAGAAAAAACACTTACAATTCATGAAGAAATATCCAAGCAAACCTTAGTTGTAACACCTTCCTTCCAAAGAAACACCATAAATGCCAAGAAAACTCTTCCTTCAAAAGTTGCGCATCACTAATCCAGCCAAAAACCCCAATAGGGCGCTAAAAATCAGATCTCACTTGATGAGTGAGTTTTTTTTGTTTTCAAAATGAAGGAAAACATCCTCAATTTATATCATCCAATGACCCTTAATTTAAAAAATAGGTCATTAAAACAACCGACAAGGCTGACTACTAAAAATCATACTATTTTTACATTTAATTGCTAAATAAAAGCCTAAATGAGCAGTAAGCAGGACGTCTAGCCCCTCTGAGGGAGACGTTGGCCCTTTTTAGGGCAAAACTCAGCACTAGAAGGCAAACATTGGCCCTCTCTGGGCCTCCAAACTCTGCCACATGTGCCAAACTGCCCTGTGAAGCTGCCACACGCTGTCAAGGATCTCTGGAGGGCGTCCTGGTCAACAGAGGGATGCGTTCCACCTGCAGTGGGTCAACCCCCTAGGGCTGGGCTCAGCCAAGGCGTCCTGGATGAAAACGTCCTTCTTCTTCTCTCGTGCAAATGCTCGATCAGTCACTGTCCTGTCTTTGCCCCTGATGAGGTCCCAACAACCATCTGATGGGCTCTTTAGCCCCATGGAGGTCCGAACTGATCATCTCCCCCTGTGTACCGGTCCACCTGGTACCTGTCCATTGGGTATGGTCCTGCACATCAAAAACTTCGCCCTCCATGGGCTCATTAGTCCTCGGGATCATAACAATGTCAATCATATTTCATCATTAATTTTATCAAATGCATGCATAAGACCCCTAGCATATCATCTAATAGCTCAAAGACATTACACTGACCTACTATACAAAGTTGAAGAAAAAGACAAGGTAACCTATTGGGCCAGTATCCATAAGAAAAGGAAAGTTCCCAAAGGATATCATCCAAGCCATGTAATACGAGGTGGTGTGGTCTAAGGATGCCCAGACATAGTGAAAACCAGGGGTGGATATTATCCGTGGGTGCCTTTGTAGGAGGCGAGCTGTATCTGTCATGGATGCAATTCTTTCCAAGCCCTTTATTGCCTTTATTATTTCTTTTATTCATTGCTTTTTCTTTCTTTTTACTTCAAGGTCTAACCAAAGGACACTGCCTTGGCGTGGTGACCAGAGCTGACAGTGTTACCCACAAGTATTTTCGCAGAAATGATAAGGCTGGCTCGTTATGAGACCCCCTTTTCCTTGGCCATGCAACCAAGGGTCACTGCCCTGGCGTGGTAATCAGATAATGGCAATGTCATACTGCTAGATACCTATGAACATAATGGGCCGGCTCGTGATGAGACCCCCCATCCTCTTGGCTAGGTCTTGTTTTATTATTTTTCTTCGGGTCCCTCTTGTTTCTTATCGAGAGGCTTTTGTTGCCTTCTCGGGGATCCCTGGGCGAGGCATCTCCAGGTTTTATTTTCTATGGATTTTATCTTTTACCAGCGGCTTTTACCTCCTGGGCCTTTAGCCCCTTCTTCCCANAGGATAAAGTGTAACCCCACAAATAGGTCATCCTAATGCCCGGGCTAGGGGAATGGGATAGATGAATGGGAGATAAGATGTAAAATGATAATATGGTGGGAGCGGACGATGGCTCTTCAAAATCCCCCCTGGTGGCTAACCAAAACCTATGGGTACAAGCTTGCTAGGGCACCCCGTTAATCCCCCCAACCATGGTCAAGTGGGTTTAGTGTAAGATCCAAGCAGTTGTCATAAATGTAAGGGACCTGATGTATATATTTGAAAGTTATAATGATCAAACATGACACATACCATGATACCTGGACCAATTACCTCATGGAGCAAGAGTCTTCTCCGATGCAAGTCCAAGCCGAAGGTGATGGATGCTGCTGCTGCTGATAGGACAGGTTTGATGAAGAAGAAGAAAGATGGGCCCTCCAGGGCCATACTCAGGTCAATCCTACTCTCGGTACTCCATGTCTAGGACCTGTGGGCCTCGAGACATGATCTCCTAGTTATCCTTAGAAATCGAGGATAACATCTAGCTCCAACTTGGGGACATGTGCTCACCGTAGAGCGCATGAGAACCTCAGCATGTCTGGCATAAACCTGCAGACCTGCTCACACTCGAATAGGGCATCAGCAACAAAGGTGGGGTGGTATTGCCACCCCGCAAATATAATATATATGTATATGAAACAAAACAATCAATATGCATATGAGGAAACAAACTAACATGAAATGCAGATGGTATAATACACGGAAAATGCCTACCTACTTACTTACCTGTGCGGTCATGTGTCTGGGGGGTAGTAACGCTTGATATGTAAAGCGTTTACTGGCAGTTTCAAAATCTCTCCTTCCATTGTCTCTAGGTTGAAAGAATTTGTACCTGCACAATTCTTGATCTTATAAGGGCCTCCCCATAGGCTGTCAATTTTTTTGTGCATGCCAGGCTTCTCTTTCCTTTTATCCCATAGCAGGACAAGATCTCCTTTGGTGAAACTTCTTTCCTTGGCTTTGTGATCAAAAGTGTTCTTTATCTTTTCTTGGTTCCTCGTCATTTGACCCAAGGCACTTCTTTGCTTTTCATCTAATTCTATCAGCTGATTTATCCTTCCTTGGATTGCCTCCGTATCTGTGGCGTATTGTTGAGCAAATCGAAGGATAGGGATTTGGAGGTTCACAGGGAGTTTTTCTTCGAGTCCATATACCAACTCAAAAGGAGTTTTCCCTGTGGAAGTTTTTGTTGTTATTCGATCTGCCCATACTGCATATTTTATTTTACTATCCCATGACTTCTTGTTTTCTCCGACAACCTTTTTTAGAATATTCATGAGGTTCTTGTTGGTTGATTCTGCCAATCCATTCCCTTGTGGGTAGTAGTTTGAGGAATGGGATAGGGTAATGCCATATTTGAAACAAAATTCTACCAGAGCGTAGGAGCTAAAAGCTTTGGCATTATCTGTAGTGATCTTGAAAGGGACGCCAAACCTAGTTATGATCCGATCTTCCAAGAAGTTCATGACTACTTCTTCGGTGGCCTCCTTTGTAGGAATTGATTCAACCCATCTGGTGAAATAATCTGTAGCTGTCAGGATCCACCGATAGCCATTACTGGAATTATCTTTGAATTCACCAACAAAATCCAAACCCCATTGCTGAAAGGGTGCCTCCACTACTACCTGTTTCAAAGGCTGTGCTGGAAGTCTCAGTTTGTTGGAGAAGTATTGGCAAGGTTGGCAAGATCGAATGTGCCGATAAGTATCTGAAAAGAGTGTTGGCCAATAATAACCGGCCCTCAAGATCTTGCGGGCAGTAGTACGAGCAACAAAGTGTCCACCACAATGCCCAGAATGCAATTCTTCCAATATCTTCTTTGCCTCGTCCTTGTTTACACATCGAAGTATAACGCCATCAAGGTTCTTCCACCCAAGTCCATCCTCGGTCAAACAGTATTTCATAGCCTTCAATCTCAAAGCCCTTCTCTTGTAATCCACCAAATGATCAAGGCAAGACAAGTTCTTTAGATAATAAACTATATCGGAATACCACTCATCATGTTCTAGTTCACTGATCATTACATTCACTTGCTCATTCTCACCCATTTGTATGGCTTCCTGATTGCTTTCAGTCAACATTTGGGCCAGACCTTGTCCTTTTATTATCTTGGTGGGTTTTATTTCTAAGTCATACTCCTGGATTTTGGAAACCCACTTTCCTCGAGTACCCATGCAGTCTTGTTGTGATAAAACATCCTTCACGGCTGGGTACGGGACATAAGCCTTGACATAAGGGGGACTTAATTAATTAATTATTCACCTTAGGAGGAAAAGCGCCTAGCTTAAGAGAGGTCAATCGTAAATTAGATCGGGAAGAGTATAAAGGGAGGAATTCGACCTAATTCCTCATTATGCATTGTTATGATTTGATGTTGAGAGTTACCAGAGGAGGAAGAGATTCGACTTCTACTGTTTTGTGGCTTTCTGGAGGAAACCACCACCATTGATCGGTTTCGGTGTTGAGAGACACACCCTAGCCCATCGGAGACTTCTACTGTTTTGTGGCTTTCTGGAGGAAACCACCACCATTGATCGGTTTCGGTGTTGAGGGACACACCCTAGCCCATCGGAGATACCATCTAGGTATTTCACCGTGCTATTCGGGAGTATCCAGTTATCAGTGTTGCGCAGCTCAACCAGTGGGGGTGCAAGTTCAGATAGAGGGTTTATGTAGCTGCACGAGATAAGAGCTCGGATTGCAGTTTCCTTCCAACCCAATTGAGATCCAACCAGGGCGCATATATTGAGCCACTTCCCATCAGATTCGAACGGTGGAATCCTTCAGAGCGCATCATTCATCCATTTAGGGCACAACTCTTTTGGAAGGATAGTTGGGGTTATAGATGGAGCATTAGAGCAGATCTGGGGAAACCCTTCCGACCTAGTTTCGCATTTGGCGAGGCGAATGTTATGAGTCCTATAGCAGTCGATTCCGTTGGAGGAATCATTTGGGGCGCATCCAGAGAGCCCGGAAGGTGCGTAGACACCCAGGGGACGAGATCCGGAGCATCAGAGGCCAGATTTGTCATCCGACAGTCACCAATATCATTCTAGAGGCCAAGGCGCTTCTATTGGGGTAGTTTCCAGGTCATTCCGACGGGTATAACCTTCCGGACGAGTTTTCCAGTTTGTAGCGGTTATCGTGCTTCTCTGGCACCGTCGTTTTTGCCGATCTATCCGTGCATGCATCAGATCTGCCTTCATCTTTTGATCACTGGTATTTTATGTTATTTGCTTGTATTCCAGTGACGATCCATGAGATCTAACTGAAGACTATCTTCTATATTTCCAGTATTTCATTGTATTTCCATGCTTGAATCTCATAATACATATTATTGGGCGGTTGATGTTCATTATTTCCGCTTGCATCATATATATACTGTTTAAACCATAACATATAACATGCACATGCAACAACCACGAAATATCTCAAGCACATAACTGAAACACATCCAGAAACCCCAAAGTATCACATCTGAAGATAAAACGCATCCATAAACCCCCAGTGTATCAGATCTGTGAGACATAGCACTAGATCTGTAGTAGATATCCTGATCATCTGGATCAAGGATATTTCATCCTTGACTGCCAGATCTGCATAGAAGAGCCGTGACCTCTTCTCCTTGACTGCCAGGACTGTGTAAAAAGTCGCGACCCCTTCTCCTTGACTGTTAGGAATGTATAGAGAGCCGTGACCCCTCTTTCTTTGACAGTCAGTAGCCACGGCCTCTCTTCCTATCTGCTACGTGTTGAACTGAAGTCCCTATGGGGGTTTTTCTACTTGTTGTACATATTTTCCTGTGTGGAGGGTTTGCCATTTTCTTGTGTGGAGGGTTTGTTGTTTCTTGTATGGAGGGTTTACTTGTGGAGGGTTTACTCAATACTGTTTCAGTCTTGCTATTTTTTGTGGTGTTCTTGTTGTCTCCATTTGTGGACATCATCTGTTGGGGGTCTCTACTTTGGCTAAACTGTCCCATAGTGTACATTGACAGAGATCAAACCCTATAGGTTTGATCCATGAAACTAAACTAATTTCTGAGCATATTTTTAGAGGCATACATCCACACATGTGACAGGTACATCTATCATTGATCAGGAGGTAAGATAAAAGTTTATTTTTATACTCATAAATCTTTTTTGTATTTAGATCTGTTTATATCTCCTTTCCTATATGCTGATCTAGTAAATAGAAAATTTTAAAAGCTCTTTGTTTTTTATTTTTCCCTAGTTCTAACACAGTATCAGAGCTTAGGGTGTCAAAAGAGCTCAAGAGTTGCAGAGTTGAGCCTGCGTAGATCCACTTCTTAGGGTTTGAAGATCAACAGTCATTGAAACACAAACACAAGTTGCTTTGTTCTGCTTGACTTTCTGTCTATTTTGAGCGGAGAGAGAATTCTTGTATGTTGACATTTTTAAGAGAACCTAGTTTCAGATTTTGAATTTTCTTTTTGAAGGTTGTTTCTTATTATGTTTGTTTTAATTTGCTACTTGGCCCAACTTTCCATATATTCAACCCCCTGTTCTTAGTGGTGGACATTTTGGAGTCTAGTACTGCTAGAAGTAACTTGGAAAGACAACTTTTCAGTAGATGTGGGAGCAACTTAAATCATGGTAAATTCACATTGGCTATTAAATCCGAATAAAATGTATCAAGTATGTTTCTGCAAATGACTTAAAAGTACTCATGATTACATTCTGCAACAATGTAAGAATGGGGTCGAGTTTTGTAAAATTTATTTCATCCTAACCTGATGAGTTTCCTAAATTGAGTGCAACTTGAGAGTTAAAGGACATCAGACTAATCTTCAATATTGGAGATATGGGCTCTGACTCAGTTCTTTTGACTGCTTTTGATGTACACATGCAAATCACCTAGCACTAAAATGTGTGTGCATCTACTTTGACTATAATTATATTTTCCTCTTTGTTGAACTTCTTGTGGATTATGCATTAATGCACAAGTCTCAGAGAGGTCTGCTATTTTTTTTGACAAACACCCCATATATAGTGGATTCTTAGGTAAGAAGTTGAAGTTTATGAATCTACAATAGATGGACATTTGATAAGGCGCAACAATCCTTACAACCAGTAGTAGACCTATAAATCTTTTTATAACATGGAAACTCTTTAGCTACAGTACCCATTGATTGCTTTTGTTTCGAAGAGGTTTGACGGGAGACTTCAAGGACAAAGTCACCAAGTTGGTCTGTCCATATGCATCTCAAAATTAATTTATTTTCAATAGAGAGATAACTCGAAGCCTCATATAGAATGGGCCCTTCCTCTCAAGGGTTGGATCAAGATCAATTCTGAGGTGCCTCTAAGGGTAATCATTGCAATGCAAGGGCTGGGTGAGTTTGATGAATTTTGTTGATGACTTTTTATCGCTTAAAGATGGGCTACCATACTCACCTTGCATATTTTATAACGCCCGTTGTCCGCCTATTCAACTAGGGGGTCAACTCCATGTACCATGAAGATATGCATCATCAGATGCAAATAAGTCGAAAACTTTTTGGTTCTACAGGGCATTTTTTTGCTCCAGCACACAGTTTTGTAAGCGAGATTTCCGCACCCCTGTGTGGGTTAATATTGTAATAGGTCTGCATGGATCATAGTTAGGTCAGTTGCCTTAGGATTTATATATTAGGGGAGTTCCTTTCATTGAGTGTTTTTTATCCTCAGGAGGTTGATTTGGCCTTGTTGCCGTCCTAATACACACTTGCCAACGTGAGCTAAGTCCAACTCACTTAGTGTGTCCTCGGAGACACAATGTCTAGGTTCTCAGTCCACACTGTCACCTTGACTGGAACCTCTTCCTTCTAGGCTTACTCCTAGGGAAGCCAAGGGGGGTTGTCCCTAGTTACTAGATTAATTTTAGTGTTAAAGTTCTAGGAGTTAGTTTTAATTTGTTAAAGGCTAAAGGGGAAAACTAGCCTATGATGAAAGGCAGCAAATGCAAGTGCAAGTCTATTCTAAATGAAAGTCAGCCCTTTCCCTAAGTCAACTAAGACTAGTGCCTAAGGTTGGGCAATGGGGTCAACTAAGGTTTGAGGGTGGTTTATTACAAAAGTATTACAAGTAAATCAAGTTAAACTACCCACAAACCCAAGGTTATAATTACTTACAAAAGAATACTAAGTGTTACAATGATTACACCATTTACAAAGATACACAAGATACAAAAGATACAAAGAAGTGTAAGTGATACAACAATTGGCCAAGCATGCCCCAATAACACTTACTCTATTGGACCGCCTTCACTGGCAACCACACAAAGCACTCAAGAATCAAAGAAAGTGATGCCTCTCCAAGTGGGATACTCACCTCTTTCTCGATTCACACCACAACAAGCAAATTAACAAGATATTCAATGTTATACTCAAATGTTCACATAGACATAGGAAACATAAACCATAAAGTTGCACATAAGATAAACAATGAGATTATCACCGATGATGTGTTCCTATCAATACATCTAATTCCCCCAACATACAAAGATGATCTATGCGACTAAGTGTTTAAGGAGTTGTTTAAAGATTTAGTAAATTTTAATTCCCTTCCCCCTAAACTATGTTTGTGCTTTGAACCCCTCCTCCCTTGGCCAAATGATTGTCGGGTGCTCAAGATAGTAAGGCAACGAGGCCCACCCTAGCTTCCACGGTCAGCCCTGACAGTAAGAGTACTTCCCGGAAAGGATCTCCCCTACGAAATCACGAGAACGGTCCCCCGCCTCTTCCTTCCGTTGTTTTCCTCAAACCCGTTTTAGATGGTGGAGATGGCTGTAAAAAGCCCCTAAAATGTTGTCTAAGTGTTATTATGACCCGTGGGTGGGTCTTTTAATGTGTTGGGTGAATTTTAGAAGTGTTTTAGTGCTTCAAAATTTAGCGTTTAAGGGTATGGCCGAAATGAAAAAGCTTGTAAAAATGTGTTTAAAAGCTTGAAATTAAATAGCATTCACGACATCAAACTCAAATGGAAAATATACAACAGATATGCCAATTAATTATAAACCATTCCACATAAAAAGTGCAAGTTAAGTGTGAGATTTAAGCAAGGACAACTTGCTGCATATAACAGAAAATAAAAACTTTCTTGAAAAGTTTAAGTTAAAAGTGTGATAGATGAAACCATGAAGCAACTTAACTTAAATGTAGTGAGTACTTGCATGATAAGGCTGAAATAAAATGTCTTTAAACCATGAGATCATGCCATATAAAATGAAAGAGCATTAGGTACATATGAGCATCACATCATCATCATAAACATTTAACTTTTAACCAACATGAAAGGGCAAGGATCACTTGCCTTAATGAGAGTGTGAAGAGATTCTATGATCCAAGATTACTTATCACCATGAGAGTTAATCATTGAAGTGAAATGTGTCTTAGGAAACAAAGATTAACAATATAGTGATGTTACCACCAAAAGATTGGATCTCATATACTTAGCAAATGAAAAGATAAATAACTTACAAAACCAATAGATCTAGCATTTAGGATATATCACAAGTTATTAGGAATCAAAGCACAAGAACTAAACTTGCTTGAAAAGAAACTATGTGTGAGATAATCATATGCTTGGAATATAAAAAGTAAAGTAACTTATGATAGCAAGTAGATTAAGCACTTAAGATATGCCACAAGTTATTTAACTATGAATAATAAGATCAAAGCACATGAAATGAACTTAATGAAAGGAAATTATGTTTGATGACTTATCTAGATTATTGAACCATTAGAAAGCATAAAGACATCAAATAAAGATTATTTCCCTTTAGGCCGTGCGGTTTTGGGGGTTACTCTCCCAAGGTGCCGGTCATGTGATTATTATTTATGAAATAAACTTGAAAAGAAAGAGAGAAACCACTTGCAATGGCCAAGGTGGAGGCAAGCCTTCCTTTTTTGGCCAAAGAGGGTTGTGATAGCTTAAACAATTATTTAAGATGAATCAATGAATAAAGAATAACTAACTAGAAAAATGAAATAAACTAATCTAGGTTAGTTTAAAATTATGGGCCCAAAAGAATGAAGAAAATATGAAAGAAAAACTTGGAAATTGAAAGAGAGAAGTAAGAAAATGCTACCCAACCAAGTAGTAGTTTGTTGGGAAGTCTTCTAGGTGTTTTTGGGCAGCATATCCCCTTGGATCTGTCACTAACCTGCAAAAAACAACGAGCAAAAGCTTGTTGGAAATGTTGCAAAACACACCAAACTTGTCAAAAAAATTCTGTTTTTACACAGAAATTTTTGCATACAAAAATCTGAAAATAAAAAGTTTGTTTTTGACCTATCTAAGATTGTTAAAAGCTGAAAAATATATGGAAATGGATGCAGCAAGTAAAATGGAATAAGAAAAAGGCAAGGAGTTTGAGAAGGGTTCAAGGGTAGGCTCCTCTTGATGCTATCCCAATGAATCCTTTGAAATGACCTGCAAAACTTAGAGAAATATGTGAAGCATGGAATAGATAGTTATCTTGAAATAGACTAGAATTAAATACTTGCAAACCCTAGGTTATCCAACATAAACATAAGATAACAAGAATACTCTTTGCTACCCTACCCAAGCAAAATACTTTACCCAAGATCTATCACCAACAACACATAAAAACAATAACCAACAATATCACCTCATGTGTATGCAACAACTAGAATACTCATAGATGCTCCAATGATCCTCCAAAGCTTTTTTCTTTATTGTCAAAAGTGTGAGAGTGTTGTAGCCACTAGTTGCTACAAAACTTTCAAGAGCAATGAGTGAAATGGCAAGATGGCAAGAGCAAGAAGATGGAAATGAAGAGAGATTTCAGCATAGTAACTTTAGCTCAAAGATTGGTGAGTTGGGAGTGAGGAGAGGGATCTATTTATACTTGGAGAGACAAACCTACCTCTCTTGGATCAATGCCAAGTGTCCACAACCAAGCATAAGAGTAGATC
>ML778144.1:25891-38010 GCA_009831015.1 Picea engelmannii | reverse complement strand
AAGAAATCTTCAATCCACTCGGTGTGTCCTTGGGGGCAAGTGAGAGTTAAGGTGCTATCACCTAATCCTCAACTCCTCTGTCTAGGCCAACTCCTAGCGAAGCCAAGGGGGGTAGTCCCTAACAAATATACTAAGGCTTTTTTTAGCTAAGTACAAGAAATTGAAATCTAGGAGTTTATTGCTTCTTCAAACCATTAACCATTAAACTGAAATAAACATGAACATTCATTCACCACGATATATATATATATATATATATATATTTATGCAACTTGCACCTAACAATTGTCTCTTAGTATCCTTTTGATATATATATATTTATGCAACTTGCACCTAACAATTGTCTCTTAGTATCCTTTTGATGCAAGTTAGTATTCATTGAATTATATATATATCGTGGTGAATGAATGTTCATGTTTATTTCAGTTTAATGGTTAATGGTTTGAAGAAGCAATAAACTCCTAGATTTCAATTTCTTGTACTTAGCTTAAAAAAGCCTTAGTATATTTGTTAGGGACTACCCCCCTTGGCTTCGCTAGGAGTTGGCCTAGACGGAGGAGTTGAGGATTAGGTGACAGCACCTTAACTCTCACTTGCCCCCAAGGACACACCGAGTGGATTGAAGATTTCTTCCACGTCTCCCAGGTGTGTATAAGGCGACAATAGGTTCAAGGATGAATCTACCTTCATCTTCACTGAAACTTCACAAGCATTTTCTGTTCTTTTTCCTTCTTCTATCTTATTCAGTTTTTGGTATCTAACTTTCTTAGATAGGTCAATAATTTCATAAATATTTCTGGTGTTTACATGTGGGAAGTTTCTGTTGAAAAACAAAAATTTCATAACTTTCTTGAGTGTGTTGCAGCACAAATCAACAAGCAATGGCTTGCTGATTTTTGCAGGTTCTCGCCAAGCTAAGGGTACATGCTGCCCAATTTCAAGCACAACACATCCTCAAAAGTACCTCCTTTCAAAGTGGTAACAGTTTCTCTTCTTCCTCTTTCATCTAAACACTGTACGCAAGCCCAAAGGATTGTACCCAAATGACTTGCATTATTTTCCTTTCAGTCTTTACTTTGCAAGCTTTAGTTAGAATTTCCTTTTTCTCTTTCCTTGCTTAGTTTAGCTAGTTTAGTTGTGATTTCTTACATGCATGCTCAAATCTAAAAATAATCTAGAGTAGATCTCACATCTAATTGCTAGCTTAGATGCCGTGGAGGCTTAGATTAATCTTTTACTTTCCATTGCATGCAAGTCTTTTAATTCTTAAATCTTGATCTTACACACATGCATGCAAATACTGGTTACGTAATCTTTTAAACAATCGTCATTTACGTTTCTGCAAGTTATTTCCATTGCTTTATGTTTCACATGCAACAATCTCGCTAAAGCATTTAACTTGCAAATCTTGTCCTTTAAAGGCTTCAGCCTTCACAATCGTCGTTTTCAGTTTCACAAACATCTTCAGTTCTTAACATTTACATGCAATAACTTCATAAATTAAGGACTTAACTTGCAATTTCATTGTTTAAGAGTTCACACTCATATCTTTCAATTTCAGTGTTTTGACATTTCTTGAGCAAGCTATAAGCACTCAAACACACTTCAACACTTAGCTCATTGGTGTAATAATTAATTTATTAGACTTAATAGGACATCATTACCAACCATCTTCGCCATTTAAAACGGGGTCGGAGGAAGACAACGAAAAGTGCTAGGCCGGGGACGGTCTCACGGTGCGCGTCGTCTTTTCCAGGAGTACTCTGATCTTAGGACTGACTTGTAAAGCTTGGGTGGGCCTCGTTGCCTAACTTCTTGAGCATCCAACAATCACTTGGTAATTGGGGGAGGAAAGTTTTGGGTTGACACTTAGATAGGATTAAAATAATTCTCACTTAATCACTTAACTTAATCCTTGGTCTACAACATTGGCAATTTACATTTCACACTTGCAAGCATACGGATCTCATATTTACATTCACATGCAAGTCTTTTATGTGTTGTAGAAATATTATCTAAGTGGTTACATCTTTATCATCTGGGCACTTTACTTTTCAAGCTTTTCATCTTTATTGTTGTTCCTGTATTTGTGGTGTGATCCTTCGAGAAGTTGTGCATCCACCCGGAGGCACTCTCTTGGTTGGATCTTGAGTGCTTTGTGCCTTTATGCCATTGATAAGCAGACCAATAGAGTAAGATCTATTGCAAGCATGCTTGGCTTGATGTGTTGAATGATTATCTTATCTTGAGTATCTTTTATTTTCGGCACATTTCAAGCAACTTGTTAGTATTGTATATCTTGTATCTAGTTTAGTCTAACTTTGTATATCTGATATATTCCTTCTGTATCTTTATATCTAGTTGTATCTATCTTGTTGTAACAATTGTAATCTTGTAATTATTTTGTAATGAATCTCCCCTTAACTTAGTTGATCCCTTGCCCAATCTTAGGCACTAGTCTTAGTTGTCCTAGGAAAAGGCCTAACTGTTCATACTTTATTGTTGCATCTCTGCATTGCTGCTTAACATCATAGGCTAGATTCCCCTTGACCATTTAACCAATAAAAACCAACTCCTAGAACTTAAACGTTAATCTCATCTAGTAACTAGGGTCTACCCCCCTTGGCTTCCCTAGGAGTTAGCCTAGACGGAAGAGGTTCAAGTCAAAGTGACAGCGTGGACTTTGAACCTAGGCATTGTGCCTTCGAGGACACACTAAGTGAGCAGGGATTAGTTCACGTTTGCAAGTGTGTATAAGGACGACAACATCTTTGGCGCCGTAGCAGGGGATAAGTCATTTATCCTTGGTCAAAACGACTTACCTTATTCTTTTAGAATTAAACAATAAAAAACTTTAGTCCCTAAAATTCTTTGAACTTGCATTGGTTGATTTCGGGTGATTCCTTTCCAAGTGGCAACTCCATTGAACAAATCTGTTAGGTATATTACTAGGAGTGTTGCACAAGGATTGACTTACTCTTTTCCTGAACCCGAAAAGGTTTATAGGAGGAGGATAAATTGCCTTGCCCCTAGGAGGCTACTTGAAATTCTTGGAGAAGAAACACTCACTGATATCCAATTCTTGTTCCAAACCAATAATCAACAAACTGTTAATAATCCCACTAATACTACTAACGCAACCATGAGTGTGTTTTTGAGGCCCTTGAACTTTGCAGGAATCCAAGGTGCCCCACACCAAGTCCCTGAGAAGGCCATAGACAAGTTACCTACATTTCAGGGAAACAATGCAATCAATGCAAAGTCTCACATCTTGAACTTCTAGATGTGTGTTGAAAGATATTGTCGTGGTCATAATGAAGAAGATGTAAAGATGACCCTATTTGTGTATTCGCTAGAAGGTGATGCTGCTGAATGGTTTACTGAGTTTGATCCAACAAAGCTTAGCACCCTTGATTCAATATTGGATGAATTTAGGAAGAGATGGGGTGATCAGAGGGAACATAGATTTCAGTTAGCCGCCCTCACCTCTAGTCAGAAGAAAGAAAATGAAATTGTGGCAGAGTTCAACACTAAGTTTAACAGTTTAGTGAAGAGTCTTCATGATGATATAAAACCCTTGGATGCTACAGTATTGATATATTATATGGAGGCTTTTGAGGGTGAAATGAGGTATGCCTTACAGGATAAGGATGCTTAGAATTTAAAAGCAGCACAAGCCACGACTATTAAAATTGATAAAAACATGCAGGATGCTAGGAAGTCTAACATTCCTGGTTTTACTAGAAGATCTTCTTCCCAACTGTTTGATGAGATGAAGAAGAGTGTTGAAACTCAGAAACCCTCTAGTGATGGCATTAAGGAACTCACTCAATTGATTAAACAAATGGAAATTAATCATGCTAATCAATTGAAGGAACATGTCAGTCAGATGAATGCCATGCAAAATAGGTTGATAGCCATGGAGAGGGGTCAAAATAATAGGCCCCAACATAGGCCTAACGATAAGTGGCCTAAGAAACCCCCCCCCCCCAAGATCAGAGACCACCAAATCCATTTGAATCCACTAATTGGGTTGACCACCAGGCTATTCATTATTGTAGACCTTGTGAGCAATTTCATGATGAGTCAACTTGCCAAGTCTTCCTTCACCTTAGTAGTGAGGTGGGACCTTATGGATCTGAGAATGAACAAGTTAATATGTTTGGTCATGAGTATAATGTTGGCATGTATGATTGGATGGGTTTGGATGAACATAATGAGGGGGCAAACATCATGAATTGCATGAGTGATGTTGTGGTAGATAGGGCAACATAAAAGTTTGGTCCTAAGCCTACTCCACAACAAATAGCTGAAATGGCTAAGTTTAGAGGCATTACCTACCAAAGGAATGGAAATAAAGGTCAAAACCAAGCAAACATTCCCAAGGTAGCTCCCACTCCCCTTAAGTCAAATGTGTATGCAAACTCAGAATTAAATATTGACTTAGGAGGATGGTTAAGTAATGCAAAGATGTTGGTGCATGTGTCTGAAATAATGAAGATTCCTTCTCAGAGGGAGAAGCTGCTCAGAGCCATAGATTGTCCTTCTCAGAAAAGTGTTGACATTCCACCAACAAGAACTTATTAGGATGCACCGGTTATTTTGCAAAATATGGATAGGGGAAATGAAAAGAATAGACCCTTTTTCCTGTCCTTGCTCGTGAATGATTTTATCCTTCATAATTGTATGCTAGATTCAGGAGCTACCTCAAATGTTATGACTAAGAAAGTATTGGAACAGTTGAACTTAAGGATATCTAGGCCTTATCATAACATTTCTGCTATGGATAGCAGAACAATAGAGGTGCATGGTTTGATTAAGGGGTACACTTGACTGCATTCCCAGATATCATGATTGAAATGGACATTGTTGTAATTGATGTACCGAATACTTGGGGTATGTTGCTAAATAGAAAAACAGTTGCAGATTTAGGTGGAAATTTACAGATGGATTTAACTTATGCCACCATTCCAACTCCAAATGGTTCAGCGTGTAGATTGAATAGAGAGTTGGAAAGAAAGTATCATGTGAAAGATCCTAGGAGAAAGGATAATGAGACTGTGTATTGGGAAGTAGAGATGGGATGTTATGAGATAGAGTCTACTCCCATAACATCTACCAAGATGGAACTGAATAGCAGATCCCCAAGCATTTGTAATGTTTGGGACCCCATGGATTCTTTTGATGGACTTTTTCTTAAGGAAGATCTAGATAGAACAAAAAATGATTTGCTTCCTTCAGAATTAAAGTCAGAGTCAGATTTGTCAGTAGAGGATATGTTATCAGCTCAACCTTCATCAAAGGAATCAGTTAGATGTCAGAACAAATCAGATGGGATTCTTGGGCCACACCCTTCTCATTTTTCATACATTGGGAAAATTAAAGATAGATATTATGATGAGAATCTGATGGAATTTGCTAGGGATGATAAGGTTAATAGTGAAAAAGTAAAGTATGTCATCCCTAAGAAAAGATATGCCAAGCCTTTTAAGGAAAAACTAAGTTCACAAACTTTGCACTTGGTACCTATGGAAAACCATCAGAATTTTTTTAAGGGGAACTGCCCCAAGTGGCCTAAGGTTAGAAACTTGGATTCACATGGAAAGATCACAAGTCAACATAAAGTGTATCAGTCTTCTAGCAACTCTTCTCAACCGGTGGGACGACATAAAGTCAGACATGTTAGTGAGAGGACTCCTTGAAGTGTTCTTCATATGGCAACTTGGTGTCCATAGGGACACCCTCTGTAACGTATCTCTAACCCTCTGTAACATATCTTTGACCCTTGTCCTTGCATTTTAGTTTTGTATTGTTTTATTTATTATGTTGATATGTACTTAGAATTATTTCTGTATCATAGATTCATTTTGTAATTATAGATGTTGTACCATAGTTATTTCATTATGCAAATGTTGTTTCTAGCAATTTATTTATTCATTTATATCTGTATGCTTATGTTGGATATTGGTGAGCACATTTTTGTAGATGCTGGATTCTTGTATGCTCTCTGTCCCATGTGAGAATATCGAACACACGTCCCCATGTGGAGCCAGATGTTGACCGCCTATTCTACTAGGGGGTCAACTCCATGTACCATGAAGATATGCATCATCAGATGCAAATAAGTCGAAGACTTTTTGGTTCTACAGGGCATTTTTTTGCTCTAGCACACAGTTTTGTAAGCGAGATTTCCGCACCCCTGCATGGGTTAATATTGTAATAGGTCTGCATGGATCATAGTTAGGTCAGTTGCCTTAGGATTTATTTATTAGGAGAGTTCCTTTCACTGAGTGCTTTTTATCCTCAGGAGGTTGATTTGGCCTAACTAGCCTTATTAATCTCCCTTGAGTTTTTTACTCCCACTAGCAATAAATCCTCCAAAGTGGTGAAAGGCGTTCTGATGAAGTCATTCTAGGGTAGCTAGTGTTTAGGAACGATGTAAATGACCATGTAAGGCAGCACACAAAGTTTTGTGATTTTTAGTCCAGTCTAGATAGGTTTTTTTTTAATTAATTAATTTCTCCTAAGGTTGGGAATTAAATTAATTAATTAATTTTGATGAAATAATGTAAAACTTAGGTCCTTGGGATTTTGATAGGGGTATTTGTACTCAAAAGAAATGTAATGGGACCCCCTACACCCTTGGACCAAGTTTCAACTCAGTCGGACAAGTTTTGTTAGGGTTTTGTCCACTTAGGAGTCTTAGTCAGATAAAAGCGATTTTGATTGCTAAACCTAAGGCATGGGAAAATGTCAATTTTGTAATAAATGATCAAATAAGGTAAAGTAAAGGTGAATAGTGGTTGAGAGAGACTCCCTAACCTACCCAACCCCACTTCCTAACCTTTACAACCCCATTAACTCACCTTTTAATTATTTCACCCTTGGGAATTGTGCCCCCATTGAGGAATGTGTCCCCTCTCCCATGTATGATCTAATAACTCATGTTTAAATGAGTTATGGGCCCCTCCTCATGAGGTGTGCCCTTCCTCTCCCCTCCACGTCAACTCAAGAGTGTGTCTCACACTCTCCCACAAGCTTGCACCATCCTCCTTGAAAGCTCACAATTTCCTTGATACTTGCGTCCCCTCTCTAGTTTGAAAGTGGAAACATCACGATTGAGGATGGAAGGTTGCTTTCAAAGCCATACGTGGATCTTCCTTGGCCAATACACCTTTCCTTTACTTGCCATTTCATACCCCAACTCACCCAACATTCCATTCTTCTCCAACCCTAAAAGCCTTACGCTTTCTTTCCTTAAGCTCATGTGTGGTTGGATTTTTGACAAGTGTCAAAGATCCAAGAGGGATCTCCTTAGCATCTCATGCTATTTAAGAGACCTTTCACTCCCTCATTCATTACCATTCTTCACAATATTGTTATGCTACCAAATTCTCTCCATCTCTCTCTCTGTTTCTCTCATTATCATCATCTTGCTTCACTGGTTTTGTTCTCGAAGAGCTTGGGGCAACTTTGTTGCTACAACCTCTTCCCATTGGATAATAAAGAAATTGCTTTGGAGGAAATGTGGAACACTTGTCTTTGTCCGGATTTCTACTATATTGCGAGGTGATACTGCTTTAATTTTAATGTTATTGTGTTATTGAGTAGCATTGCTAAAGTATAACTTTGTTTGCTTGGCTAGGTTAAGTATAACTTTGTTTGTTTGCTTATTTTCATTGTATGCATTTTTAATACTAACTTTGTTGTATTATTGATTGCATGTAGTCCATTGTTGCTTTTATTTCACAGTTTATTGGAAGTTTTGCAGATCATCTCGAAGGAGTTGTTGGGATAGGTTCAAGGACGAATCTACCTTCATCTTCACTGAAACTTCACAAGCATTTTCTGTTCTTCTTCCTTCTTCTATCTTATTCAGTTTTTGGTATCTAACTTGCTTAGATAGGTCAATAATTTCATAAATATTTCTGGTTTTTACACGTGGAAAGTTTCTGTTGAAAAACAAAAATTTCATAACTTTCTTGAGTGTGTTGCAGCACAAATCCGCAAGGAATAGCTTGCTGATTTTTGTAGGTTCTCGCCAGGCTAAGGGTACATGCTGCCCAATTTCAAGCACAACACATCCTCAAGTACCTCCTTTCGAAGTGGTAACAATTTCTCTTCTTCCTCTTTCATGTAAACATTGTACGCAAACCCAAAGGAGTGTACCCAAGTGGCTTGCATTCTTTTCGTTTCAGTCTTTACTTTGCAAGCTTTAGTTAGACTTTCCTTTCTGTCTTTCCTTGCTTAGTTTAGCTAGTTTAGTTGTGATTTCTTACATGCATGCTCAAATCTAAAAATAATCTAGAGTAGATCTCACATCTAATTGCTAGCTTAGAGGTTGTGGAGGCTTAGATTAATCTTTTACTTTCCATTGCATGCAAGTCTTTTAATTCTTAAATCTTGATCTTACATACATGCATGCAAATATTGGTTACGTAATCTTTTAAACAATTGTCATTTACGTTTCTGCAAGTTATTTCCATTGCTTTATGTTTCACATGCAACAATCTCGCTAAAACATTTAACTTGCAAATCTTGTCCTTTAAAGGCTTCAGCCTTTACAATCGTCGTTTTTAGTTTCACAAACATCTTCAGTTCTTAACATTTACATGCAATAACTTCATAAATTAAAGACTTAACTTGCAATTTATTTTTTTAAGAGTTCACACTCATATCTTTCAATTTCAGTGTTTCGACATTTCTTGAGCAAGCTATAAGCACTCAAACACACTTCAACACTTAGCTCATAGGTGTAATAATTAATTTATTAGACTTAATAGGACACCATTACCAACCATCTTCGCCATTTAAAATGGGGTCGGAGGAAGGCAATGGAATGTGCTAGGCCGGGGATGGTCTCACAGTGCCTGGGGTCATTTCCGAGAGTACTCTGATCTTAGGACTGACCTGTGAAGCTAGGGTGGGCCTCGTTGCCTAACTTCTTGAGCATCCAACAGTCACTTGGTAACTCGGGGAGGAAAGTTTTGGGTTGACACTTAGATAGGATTAAAATAATTCTCACTTAATCACTTAACTTAATCCTTGGTCTACAACATTGGCAATTTACCTTTCACACTTGCAAGCATACGGATCTGATATTTACATTCACATGCAAGTCTTTTATGTGTTGTAGAAATATTATCTAAGTGGTTACATCTTTATCATCTGGGCTTTTCATCTTTATTGTTGTTCCTGTATTTGTGGCGTGATCCTTCAAGAAGTTGCACATCCACCTGGAGGCACTCTCTTGACAAGATCTTGAGTGCTTTGCGTCTTTATGCCATTGATAAGAAGTCCAATAGAGTAAGATGTATTGCGAGCATGCTTGGCTTGATGTGTTGA
The DNA here is from genome assembly GCA_009831015.1 of Picea engelmannii. Lineage (NCBI taxonomy): Eukaryota > Viridiplantae > Streptophyta > Pinopsida > Pinales > Pinaceae > Picea > Picea engelmannii. Next base: position 28,665 of record ML778144.1, on the reverse strand, counting down.
ATGATTATCTTATCTTGAGTATCTTTATTTTCTGCACATTTCAAGTAATTTGTTAGTATTGTATATCTTGTATCTAGTTTAGTCTAACTTTGTATATCTGATATATTCCTTCTGTATCTTTGTATCTAGTTGTATCTATCTTGTTGTAACAATTGTAATCTTGTAATTATTTTGTAACAAAACTCCCCTTAACTTAGTTGACCCCTTGCCCAATCTTAGGCACTAGTCTTAGTTTTCCTAGGAAAAGGCTTGACTGTTCATACTTTATTGTTGCATCTCTGCATTGTTGCTTAACATCATAGGCTAGATTCCCCCTGACCATTTAACCAATAAAAACCAACTTCTAGAACTTAAACGTTAATCTCATCTAGTAACTATGGTTTATCCCCCTTGGCTTCCCTAGGAGTTAGCCTAGACGAAAGAGGTTCAAGTTAAAGTGACAACGTGGTCTTTGAACCTAGGCATTGTGCCTTCGAGGACATAGTAAGTGAGCAGGGCTTAGCTCGCGTTTGCAAGTGTGTATAAGGACGGCAACCAGCTCTATCCACGAATGGGTAGAGCAAGCATGTAGTGGCACATGTCCTCCTTATGATCTTGATTACCATTTACATGACTTTATTTTTCACTTTATGATTGTTGTCCTCCCTCACCTTCATTAAATAAAGGAAGGAGAAGTCTTTTTATAATTCATATTGAACACATGCTTGTGTTATGAGAGGTAGAGTGAACTTGTCTCTTTCATTATACTTTACCTTCTTTATCTTGAGCGGTAGGGTTCATGAGAAGATTCAAGAAGAAGAGATGGGCTTTGTGGCATATGGTTACCCCAGTACTATTTGGACTAATTGATGTGGAGGGGATAGTGAAAGACTATCTTATTTATTCTCTTGTACACTTGTGGGATGCAAGTTTGGGTGCCAAAGAAAACTTGTTTGGATCTTTGGTGGAGTGACCAATGCTAGTTGGGAGAGATTTCTTGTTAGGAGAATCTGGAGGCTAGGGTTCTTTATTTTTGGTGGATCCTTGGTTTTCTGTTGCAGATTCCTTGTGATCTTGTTCAAGTTTCCTCTATCAATTCCATTGGCACTTAAAGAGGGATTCTCAGTATTTTTTTTCAAGCTCGATGTACATGGGCACACTTACATTACATTGCGTAGCCACAAATACCCATACGCATTTTATCCTAATTGGGCTCTCTCATGACAACTTCGACAGAACTTGCTGCGTGAAATTATTGGTTACATTACAGATATTTGTTGCCTTCAAAAGATCCAAATTGATCAGTTTGAAAATTAGTAAGTAACTCTGATCAGGAATCGAACGCCTATAAAAAGGGGTCAAGCATAGACAACAAACAAGTAGGACTACTACTTGAACTAACAAAAACTTTCATCTTTTGTTTCGTCGAGTTGCGCATTTGTCCTTGAGCTACCCCTTTGAAGTTGCACACCTCTCTTTGGGGCACTTCAGGCTTGGGTTTAAGTTGTGAGTTTGCTGTAGATGCATCCTTGATCTATCTCTTTCTATTCCTGCAAAATCAATTATATGTTAGTTCAGTTGTTTCCCTACAAGTATTATAGATCTAGCTAGTGCTTATTTCATTTCATTTGTAGATAATTGTATCTTGTATATTGTTGTAACATCTAGCTATTCTTTATTTGTTGTTAGTTGTTATAATTCTTTTGTATCTCATTTAATTTGTATAGTTATTCTTTCAATTGTACTTAGATCTTTTGTTGTAACTTAATTGACCCCATTGCCCAACATTAGGCACTAGTCATAGTTGACTTAGGGAAAGGGTTGCTTTTGCATTAAAGGTTTGCATTGCATTGCTGCCTCTCATATAGGTTAGTTTCCCCCAACCTTTAACAAAATAAAATTAACTCCTAGAATTCACCTAATAACTCACATAGTAACTAGGGTCTATTGAGACTTTTTCCACGTTTGGAAGTGTGTATAAGGACGACAACAACCCCCAAGGACACACCCAGTGGATTGAAGGTTTCTTCCATTCTACCCGAGGTGTGAATAAAGGCAACAACAGACGGCTTTGTGTTGACTGCATCTTCAATAGCCTTTTCACGTCCTTATTCCCTTTCTTTGCTTCTTTCTTCAATATCTTTATGGTCCTGGTTCCTTCCCTTGAAATTTGGCTAACTTCTCTTTATATTCCTGGGTTCTTGGAAGCAGTGTATCTATAGAATCCTCCTCCATGAAAGGTAGATCATGAGGATCATATTCAATGGGTATTGGACCTTCATCAAACTCATTCTCGTTAATGCGGTTAGGATGGTCCCACTCTATCACATGTTCCTTGGTCGCTCACCGGTTGTAGAGAACTTCAAAGGTACCATCCTCCATGGGGATATAAGCATGAGTGAGGTCCATGATCCAGATGGATATCGGTGGCCACCCACCTTTTCCAACTGGCTCAAAACAACGTTTTGACATTTTTAGCAATTTACTATTTTTAGCAGTTTTTCGGGTCCTGAACTTCTGGAGTCGTTTTGAGGCCCTAAACGACGTTTTTTGGGGTATGTTGCGGTTGCAAAATTCCATCATGGAATTTTGTCAAAAATGTTGTAGTCCTCAGATAGATCTTTCCAACGAGCTATCATACACCTAAAACGAAGATCGTATGCAAAAGTTACGACCCCGGGAAGTTGATGCACCAACTTACCCAAACGGGGCCCACATGACTTTTGGCGCTTCATCTCCTATGGTTAGGTTTTTGGATGTCTAGGACTTTTGGCATTCCCGTCTATTGTAAAAAG
>ML778143.1:1001513-1035333 GCA_009831015.1 Picea engelmannii | reverse complement strand
CCTTGGAGGCTAGCACAACAGGTTTTGTATATCCAGTCTCTACTACATCCCAAACATCAGCACCCAAGGCCATTAAGTATGTTCTCATTCTAACCTTCCAGAAGGAAATTTTTTTTCCATCAAATAGAGGGGGCTTAGAGGCTAAAGTTCCTTCATGACTTGTCATGTTTAAGCTTACAGATCTACCTTTGAATAAAATGAACCCTCTATGATACAAATTGTTGGAATTACTAATACAACTGAGAGGGGGGGGGTGAATCAGTTGTCTTTGAGATTAAACAATCTTAACTCTATTAAAATATTCATAATCTTTCTTCAAGTGATCATCAACATTATACAGAATATGGACAATAAAAGTAAAAAGCATCAATCACACATAAGGTATACACAGAGACAGATTTTCACGAGGAAACCCATAAAGGGAGAAAACCTCTTCCTCTTCGAAATGATAGGCAGTCTTCTAGGTTATGTACATCATCTCTAATTGAGCACCCACTCAATGTGAGGCTGCTACCTCTGTTTTACAAGCTGCAACTTGTTTGAGAGCACCAACTCTCTGATTTCTCTAGCACCCACTAGAAGGAAGCATCAACTCCCTAAATATTCCAGTACCAACTGGATGGATGCCCCAACTTCCTTAATGTTCCAGCACCAACTGGATGGAAGCACCAACTTCCAGTTACACAGGCTCCAACCTATATAACATAGAACACTTGTTCTCCCTTGCACCACCTTGCCACCCTAGTTTCTCTGGCTGCAACCAGATGGAAGCTACAACTTCCCATGTTCAAGCTCCCACTTGAACCTTTGAGGGAAATAGTCCTCCCAAGCACCTCCCAACCTCCCTAGAATATGAATGGCTAAATAAACAATCAACTTTACAGATAAATCAGTTCTTACCAATCTTTCTTTGTTATGTAAATCTGGTCTTCTACACATTGTTCTGTCATTCTGCTCTGCTTTACTCTTTCTGTCATTCTGTTCTTCTTTTACTCTTTCTGACATTCTGCTCTGCTTTTACTCTTTCTTTCATTCTGCTCTACTTTTACTCTTTCTCTCGTTATGCTCTGCCTTTGCTCTCCAGTTCATCTCACTATGCACATTTTCTCAGTCTAATGCTACGCATCCTCTCATTTTCCCTTTCTTACTGTTTTGTTCATTTTCCATCTGGAACAACCAACCTTTCACCTTCTGTCTCATTTTCTTTTATACACACTTCCCCGACATTTCCACTTCACATTTCCTTATGCAAAACAAGGACAATTTTCCTAGCAACTGAAACACTAACTGATTCTCAATCATGAGTCTGTTTCTTTTAACAGATTCATAAATGGGAAGTTAACTGTGAGAATGAACAGTAACCCTCCGATCACATTCAAGTTTATCCGCACCGTTGGATGAACTTTATTAATCTTCCCTTTAAATCGGATTTTGACATTCCTTATGTTCAATGTTCTTTTCACTTACAAATCTCGATACACAAAATTTCGTAAAGCAGTCAGATCAACGATCCAGATCATATTTAGATCTGATGGTTCAAATTAATTCGGGATTTCACTCATCGTGATTTCAACACTTTGGACATTTGGTGTTTTTGTTACTTCAAATTCCCGATCCTAAACACTCCGTAAAGAAGTCAGATCAATGATCCATATCACATCTCTATTCAACGACTACGATTAAATCGTGATTTCACATATCGCGAAATCAGGATTCCTGATGTTAAAAAACTTTGACATCTCCAACTCTCAATCCCCGAAACTCCGACAAGGTATCCATCTGCTGACGTCACATGTGGATTGACACATGTTGAATACTGCCACGTGTCACTCTGATTCGTGACTTACATGTGCCTGAAATGTTGAATCAGTCTGACACTTGTCATTACCTGGTTGTGACACATGTTCCTAGATGACGTGGTCTGCTGACGTGAGTTGGGTCGACGATTCAGATGTGATATTTAGATCTAACGGCTCAGATCACGTCGGGATTTTTCATATCGAGAAATCAAATTCCTGTTGCATTGTTTCTTTGACATTTCCAACATGCGATCCTTGAAACTCCAATCAATGGCTCGCATTAAATATTTGCCAACAATCCTCTGTACATTCTTTCTATACTTATGCCATTCGCTCTTCCTGTACTTGTGCCTCTTCCTATACTTATGCCATTCGTTGTCTGTTAAATATTTGCCAACAATATTAGGCTATTAGCCTCCAAGAGAAGAAGTCGGCCATAATTAATAATAATATACTGAATAGACACCATCCAAAAGGAGAAGTCGGCCCCAACAAATCTGGCAGAACCAGTATAAATATAGGGCGCCATTTTTCATTTGTCACATATCAGAATTGCAGTTCTGCAGTTTGGTGTGCACCGCAGTTGTAGTTTGGTGCACAGGTCTGGAGGAGGGTTGCAGCTGCAGCTGCAACAACAACTAGTTATCAGTATTGACTTGGATATCTCTTGGCTAGGGTTTGGGACTATCTGATCAGCTTTTGTGTTGCACTATCCTTGGGGAGAGATGCGCTGCTCTTTGTTTGGCTATCTAGCCTAGGGTTTGATTCCGGAGGAATTCTCAGGTCAAGGTTAAGGTGCTCGGAGGGAGGCTTCAGCCTGTGGTTGGGTGATGAGGGTATCGTCAATGGTAAAATGAGCACACCATCTTCTATATTCTAACACACTGGCCCTAGAAAGGGCTAATGTCTCCCTCAGGGGGGCTTGACGTCTCACTTTTTCTCAATTAGGGTTTTAAAATGAACATTTAATGTAAAAAAGTATTACTTTTGATATTTTTGCCTTGTCATCCTTTTTATGACCTAAGAAGTAAATTAGGTCATTGATACACTATATATTGAGGAGTTTTAGCCTCATTTTATCATCATTCATCACTCACTCATTAGTGAGGTCTATTTTTTAGTGCCCTACTTGGGTATTTTGTTTGTTTAGTGAGGTGCACTTGTTGAAGGAAGGAATTTCTTGGCATTTTATGGTGTTTCTCTTGAAGGAAGGTGTTACAACTAGAGTTTGCATGGTTATTTCTTGATGAATTGTAAGTATTTTTCTACAAAACTTCTTGATTTAATGGTTGTAGTCTTATTTTCTTACATGTATTTATAATTTGTTGAATCAAAACCCTAGGTGACAAGCACACAAGTAGGTCCTTGTCTCAAGTCCCTTAAAATAGAAACTTTTCAGCCATTGAAGAAGGAAAAGAGCCTAGCCTTTGCTACACTCTTCTCCTTTTCTTCCCCTATTTGCTAGCCTTACTTTCCATAGGTCAAGAAGGAGGAGACGTTCCAGGCCTAAGTTATCTACACCTTGGGCCATTTTTCTTCTAGGGTTTGATGATAGAGCCTTGCTATAGCAACACTCTCCCTCACTGCACTCTCTTGTCTTGATTTATCTTTCATGCTAGCTGTTTTTTCCAAGTCAACCTAAGGAAGGAGGAGAGAGCATGAGGCCTTGCTTTAGCAACATCGGAGTGAGCCTCTCTCCCCTAGGGATTTGATTATGAGGCCCTGCCATAGCATCACTTCAAAACTCTTCCCTCTAGTCCTTAGCCATCCTCCTTCAACCCTTGTGTCCTCTACTAAATTGACTCCATTAACCCCAAGGCACTGATCTTAGACCTCCAATGTTGAAGTAGAATTGGATCTAAAACACTCTCAAACCTTTTTGAATTGAAACTCTAACTACACTAACCCTAAGTTGTTGACATCATCTTTGGTTATTTCATCTTTGATGCAACAACGTCTTGTTTTAAGAGCAATTGAATGGTGGTTTAGGCATTAATTGAATAAAGTGTTGATTGGTTACCTTGAATGCCACATTGTTCCAATATTTATTGGTGGAGTGTCATATCTTTTTATTGCTATTAATAAACATTGGCTTCGTCAACATTTATTGCTATATTTCTCATATACACTTATCATATAGTCTTATGAAGTACTAACCTTTTGAAATATAGCTTGCATATATTAGTTTGTTGTTGCTTTGTTCCAGGCAGGTGTTCTTCATTTGGGACTTACTTTATTATTAGTTCTTTAGCCGGGACTATCTTTTGGGTGGTGACTTATGAAAGGGGAATTTGTCCTTATCATTTATTCCTTGCCCTTTCAAAACCCCAAGTCACTGGGGATGTCTCCCCTGGGCCTAGCCTCCCTAAAGAGAAAGAACCTTCCCATCGTGGTGACATTGCGTGGGATAGGTCCCTGTTACGCCAGTTTGACCTACAAACTTCAATCTTTTGTCCTCCCTACAAAATGTGCGATAACAAATACAAAATACACAACATGGATATAGGAAGATACACTTGTGAGTCTAATTACTCATGTACCCACTTCGCCTCTTAGAATTTTTTCATTTATAGATAAATCATACATACGTTTCAGGAGAATGAAACACCAAACATTTTCATAACTTTTTTGGGAAGCTAAACAATTTCATTTATTTTGACATTGTTTCCCCAACACTCCCCTTTAATGAAGAAATGGATTCTCTACAACTCCTAATTGACTTCTACATATTTCATTTTTTTCCCCTTTCTATTAGGATTGGTAAAAACATCAGCCATATTATCATATCAAGAGGTTTTCAAATGATATACAAAATGAAAATCCACAATCGGTTTTTGGTGGAAATTGGTTTTCCCTTTCCAAACACATTCTTTGGTGTTTGCTTTCTATTTTCCTAAACACCTTTTGATTTTGGATTTTGGTTTGGCTTCCGAATCTCATTCACAATATTTGGTTTTGGATTTTCATCCACTCCTTGATGTTGTCTTTGAATGCACATAAATATGTTTTACAACATCAACTAACTCACTCCTTGTTTCCTTTTCCATGGTCCCATGCTAACTCTGTATATCAGAGACTTGACTGCTCTTTTCCGTTAGAACATCTAAATTTTGGTTCTATCAAATTTCTATTTGTTGTTCCTCCTTGGAAGAAGAATGGTTCCTGATTAATAATAATTTTCCCTCAAGTGCATTATTCCTAGAGATATATAACATGATTCAAAGCCTCCTTCTCTCCTTGGATTTGTTGTGAATAATTTAATAATGTATTCGTATATTTTCTGATCTTGTTCAGTTGCACAGTTTCTTCACTATATTCCATCATTGTTGCGACCAACTCTGCATGCATCTTCAATGATTGATCCTCTCTCCAACACTCTCCAATAATTCTACAAATGGTTTGTTGATATTTCTCTAGACATCTCAATGGTCACATCAAGTCTTAGAGAAGGAAACAATTTCTCATCCCTGAGAGAAGCAATATCTCCTTGCCATGACTTGATTGTCCTTCCTTGTTCTTCTTTTTCTTTGGCCAATCCAGAACATTTATCCACAAACTCAATAACCATTCCATGAAGTGATTCACATTCCCTATTATGATGTGCCATTTCCTGCACATTTTTCTCCAACAACTTTCTTGTCATTTTACTTAAATCTTCAAACTATTTCTTAAGCATATCATTTTCAATAATAAATTCTTCAGCTCTTAGATTATTTGTTTCATGAAAAATACTGGTATTGTCAACAAGTTTAAAATTATTTCTCTTCAATTGGTCCTTCAAAGGTGATGCTTCAGTGGTTGTTGCAAGTTCGGACTCCATGTAGTATTTATCTAGTGTTGATTCTAACAAATTCCATGATTTCTCTTCACTTACAGTCAAATCATCCCATAAGATGTGTGAAATTACAAGAGGTAAATCGACATCAACCAGAACTTCATCCCCTTGCCCTTGCCATGACTCATTGAAGGACATCTCTTTGCCAAGACTACAGTCAGGCTCCGAAACCTCTCTAATGGTTTTATTTGATCGCAAATTCCTTCTAAGTGCGGGTTTTACTTCTTGAATTCATGAATAGACAAAACCATGTGGCTCCTCCACTATTCTTTGACTACCTCCAACACCAAACTACTCTGCAATCATATGGAATCTTCTTGCTCTGCAATTTATCGGCTCCACAAACTAGCAAACAGCAACCTCTTCTTGTTCTGCAATCGGTTGGATCCACAAACTAGCAAAACCTAGCCTCTTCTTTCTCTGCAATCACATGAAAACTATGTTACATGTATCAAGAGAAACCCTTCTCGACTCCTCTTCCCTTGCACATGAATATATTAAACCCTCGGGTTCTCTATGGTTTCTCTCAAGGAACACACATAAAAACAATGAGAACTGACGACCCATGAATCATTCCTTCTCTGCGCACGAGTAGATAATAGTGATATCAACAACTTGGCTCGCGACCTTCACTACTCAACTCAGCAACGACCACAGTGATTTCGAATTATTCAGACCTCCTTGACATCCACACGGCCTTCTCCTCATGATTCAACCACCCTTTGAACTCGACGTGCTTCCTTCTATTCATTGATAGCAGAATCTTCTGCGTGTGAATAAGTAGTGACTGAATCTTCCTTCCCTTTTCTTGAGATCTTGTGTGAAGATCTTGACTCAGCCAAACAACCAACACAAATCAACTCAAATGGTGGCTAGGGTTTCTACTCTGTCGCAACTTTCCTCTCCTCGTGTGATTCAACAACTGGACCTCTTTCTGTCTGCAAACATGCTTCAATGGCTTAACCTAAACTTTGATACCATAATAATAATAATCTATTTTTAATGTCACGACCAAGCCAACACATTTGACTGGTAAAGTCTATGAAGGTATACATACCCTACCCTCTCTGGATTTGAACCTGTGACCTCTTAAGAGGAAACACATGTTCTTAATCATCAGGCCCACTCAGGCTGTATACACAACACAAAGAGAGGAAGATACACTTGTGAGTCTAATTGAAGACACACCCACTTCACCACTCGAGTTTTTTTCATTTATAGATAAATCATACATACATTTCAGGAGAATGAAACTCCAAATATTTTTTATAACTTTCATGGGCAACCAAACAATTTCATTTATTTTTACATTATTTCTCTAACATATTTTTGGGATTACAAGAGGATTGAATTTGGATATTTCAATTCCTTTCAAAAACCATTTTTCACATTCCATTTTCAAAGTATAAAATGAATAAAACACACACATATATCTAAACAAAATTTCACAATAAATGACAATTTCAAAATATTTGTTACAATAAACTAAATTTGTTGACCACCACCACCACCACCACCACCATCATCATCATCATCATCATCATCATCATCATCATCATCATCATCATCATCATCATCATCATCATCATCATCTATATATATATATATATATATATATATACAAAGAGAGAGGAATTATGACACCAAGTTAATAAATTTTATAAAATACTTTGCTTCTTTTTGTGTAGTAATTGACATCAAATAAATATTAGTATATCAAGTCCATAAATATGATATTTTGTACATGTATTTCCGTGATATTTTATACATCTGTTTTTGTTAATATCTATTATGGTATTTATAGGTACCGTTTAATATGCTTAGGGGTCAATTTGGTCAATTTGTAGAATGGACCATATCAATTAGAAAATTTACTCTTAAAGTGTGTTGATGTGAACTTTAGAAACTCCTCAATAATTGTTATATCAATTAATTGCAAGTTATTGAGACTCTTCCAATATAGTTATCAAAAATAGAGTTTCTATAAATTATTCTTCCATCTTATACTCTATCATGGTTTCTTGAGCCTAGTAAAGATAGGATACTAGATGTAAGTTTTAGAGAAATTTGTTGAAATGGTCACCCCTTAATCATGGAATCTACACCAAATTAATCTCTCTTCATTATTAAAGAGAAATGTAAAAAATTTAGAATGAGAATATTTTCCCAACACAAATATAAATTTGTCTATTATGTATATAAAGGGAAATATACTACTAAAAAAATTTGAGAGTGAGAATATTTTCCGAACACACACACATTGTGTGTGTGTGAACTAGAGAATTTTTACTAATTACATTTATCCATAAGAAATTATTCGCAATGTTGATATAATTTTCCATAAAAAAATTGAATGGTTCACCTACATTGTAATTGAAATTAAATACATTATTCACATCACTATATACACTTTAAGATAAATATCAAATCCTTAAATTTTCCCCATTTTTTCATGTATGGGATGAATTCTTGTACTATCCCTTGTATGAAAATATAAATTGTCAATCCCATTTGTATGAAGAAAAGATAAATTTTCCACTTTATAAAAAGCATTTTTAAGTTTGATTTTGCCTAAATTAGGCCTATCATTGGGTGAGGTAGTTGTGCTATGTGTAATGAATGAATAAGACATGAAACACATTGACACAAAAATGAACCAAGTTTAGTATCATTATAATTAAATTAAATACAAAATAAAAAAATGCTGCATAAATATGTTAAAGATACAATTTAGCACACATGAATATATATTTAAATGAGGACAATTAAATGTACATAGAAACATATCCTCTAGCCGTGTGAGGTATTAGGTGGAGTGCGTTGTTGTTGATACTACAAAATGCGTAAATGATGAGTGTGCAACTATAAAATGATTAACATCATTTGAATTTAGCATTTGTTAGAAAAAAAATATATGTAGATATAATGTTGTACATATAATGTTGTAAATATAATGTTGTACATATAATTTTGTACATATAATGTTTAACCACTAACATATAGTTCCCATATGCTTACCAAAAAAAATTGAGAAAAATTAAAATCAAGCACCATCTGTTAGTGCACTACGGGTATTAAATATATCTAAAAGGCATATAACAATGTTGGAACCACAACTAGTGGATTTAGGTGACTTGAGAGGATCCATGTGATTAGAGTTGTCTGCACGCATGAACCTAAAAAGAGTATTTAATGATATTTTAAGTTTTTGTATGAATCTAGGACATTAAATATCATTTGAGTAATCATATACACATACAAATCTCATATACAGAATGCACATATTTATCAATCTTAATAAACGATATAACTTCTCTAACTTATAATGATGGAATTTCAATTGCACACTATTATATCATATTTTCTTCCACAAATTTAGATTTGATTTAATGTAGTCTATAGACCCATGTAACCAATGGACATGACGAGTTAAATTAGTTGGTGGTATATATGCCTAATCCTTAATTCCTTGCTAACCAACAACATTCTCATGTATGGGATGAATTCTTGTACTATCCCTTGTTCAAAAATATAAGTTGTCATCTCCACAATCATAGACAAAGAATTTGAGTTGATTCAGTTGCGGGCTGCATTCTATGGTTTGCGCACTCACGCCTCCTCTTGCTAGGTTTTGGTCCGCCATGGCTCCCTCTGAGGGAGGGGATCTTCCTCCTGGATCCTCAACCTAGGATATGTATGCCTTCCATGCCTTAATCTCTTCCTATGCAAAGACACAGAGAGGAAACCCCTTTCGTTTTGTCAAAAAATCGACAGAAATTCCCAAGGTTGTTGTGCATGCTCCTTCAGCATGTCCTCTAGCTCTTAGACTGGAGGACAGAGGATTGATAGGGAAGTTCATAGGACTCTGGACCTCTCCAAAATCTATGCATCTCTGGTTGGAATCAAACTGGCGCAATCTGATCCAAGGACAAATGTCGACAACCTTCTACGGTAAGGGTTTTTTTGCTTTCTTATTAAAAAAAAGAAGAAGATAGGGACCTGATTTTCCAAAGAGGCCTATATTTTTTGGCTGCTCATGAAATGTATCTCAATAAATGGACACATGATTTCAGTCCAGAAAATTAAATCCCCTCAGCAGTCCCTGTGTGGGTAAGACTTCCCTTCCTGCCACTTCACTACTAGAATGACATAACCATAATAAGTATTGGAAAATCCTTAGGAAAATATATCGATCATAATAAACCACGAGAGGGACTTTAGGCATGTTCTAGGCTCTATGTGGAGGTATATCTAGAAAAAGGACTCCCAGAAGCAATACAGCTAAACCTAGATAACTAGTTGTACATTCAACAAGTAGATTACGAGCAAATCCCCATCAAATGTAAATATTGTCACGAATATGGACATTTTGCTAAAAAATCACCTCAGGCCAAGGAGATTTAGGACCAGGACCCAAAGAAAGATCAATGGAAATAGCCAAAGTGGAAAAACGATAATGGGAAAAATCACCTGATTCCTACACAAGGACAGAGAGAAAAAACACTAGATCTGAGAGAAAGATCATCAGGATCTCCACACAAAGGGGAATCAAGTCATCATAGATATTTTGGGCTCCCAGTAGAAGTTAATACGAAGTATCTCAAGGAAATATAGGAAGAAAATGGTAAAAAGCGACAAGAAGATACAGGGGAGGAGGTCTAAAAAAGGTAAAGAAAAAGAAACCATGATCATAAGTGGGGATTCCATAGAAAAATCATCCCCAAGACATACCCCAAAGATTCCATAATTTTCATAAGATGAGAGGCAAGACACATCCGACAGTGATTCAAAAAAAAGAACTAGAATCGACTACACACAGAGAAAAAGAACTAGGGATCCAAAAAACAATAGAGGAAGCATTAAAAAAAGAAGGCAAATCTCAGAAAAACAAGGCCACCTCGAAAAATGGGGAAAAATCTCATCCCTCTAAATGGTGGGCACCAAAATCCATTGATAAATGATGAAATTTGTCTCATTGAATTGCAGAGGACTAGGGAGAAGTGATAAAAAAGAAGAAGTTAGAAAAATGTTAAAACTAGAAAATCCTTCAATCTTCCTACTCTAAGAGACAAAAATGAGGGACCTAGAAACCCTCCAAGATCTTAAAAAAATATGAAAAAAAGGTGAAGGAAAAGAAATCATTTCTAGAGGTGCCTCGAGAGGAATAGGTACATTCTGAAACGAGAAATATTTCAATTTATAAGACTAGGTGCATTCTCAATTTTGGTTGATGGTTTCCCTAACCAGGAAAGCTACAGGTATGGTTTTTCCATCATAAATGTCTACATTCCAAATAATTACATGGAAAAAATTGAATGCTGGAAATCCCTCCAGGATCTGGCCACTGAAAACCCCCCTCAAAACTTGATCATTGTCGTGGAATTCAATACAACTAGAGGTTTAAAGGAAAAACGAGGGGGTACTTTCGTGAGAGATCAATTCAGAGAAAGAATGGATGATATTATCGTGGATCTGTATCTCTTCGATGTCCCTTATATTAAAGGGATGTACACTTGGAACAAAAGAAGAGCAGGTCCAAGACAAATAGCGGTAAGACTGAGCCGATTCTTAATAAGCATCTCCTTTCTGGCCTTTCCAGACAAAGAATTCTCCTAGAATCTCCCTTGGTCAGGTTCATATCATCGTCCAATCATGTTAACCTTTGAATCACAAAAGAACTGGGGCCCCATTCCATTCATATTTAACCCCCTTTAGATGGAGAAGTTAGAGTTCCTACACTCCATCTCCCAAATATGGAATCAATGGATTACAGGATCTCCAAACTATATTTAGGAGCAGAAGCTAAAGTTGGTGAAGGGTCTACTCAAAGATTGGGCAAAAAAATCGATCCAAAACATTGCAAGAGACAAAAATCTTCAACTCAAAAACCTACAGGAGGAAATGGAGACAAAAAAGGTACAACAAAGTCACATTACAATGGAGCAAAAAATCCACAAGGAATACATGTAGTCGCTAGCTAAAGAATAAATCACCTGGAGATTAAAATCCATAAGTCTTTGGTTGAAAGTAGCGGATCAAAATACCTCTCTCTTTCACAAACAGGCAAAAGCTAGAAATTGGGCTAATCAAATTTCTGAAATCAAAACTCCAGAAGGGGAAATTGTAAAGTACTTTGATCAAATCAAGCAACAAGCTACAAATCATTTCCACAAACTCTACACCCCAAATGGAAGAGCATAAGAAGAAATAGTTGATGCTCTTCTCAGGAATATTCCAGGAAAGATAATAGAGCAAGACAATATTCATCTTAATAGACAAATTGAAGAAGACGAAATTCTAAAAGTCATCAACCAATTCAACGAAGACAAAGCACCGGGACCAAACAGGTTCACCCTGTAGTTCTATAAAAAATGTTGCTACATAATCAACCATGACTACATCAGAATGATAAGATTCATCCAAAAATGGGAGGATCCACCAAAACAAAATGGGAGGAGCCACCAACTCCTCCTTCTTAGAACTTATCCGAAAATAAAATGGTGCCTCTACTCTAGACCAATTCAGACCCATCTCTTTATGTAATATTTCTTATAAAATCATAACTAAAATCATAGCTAACGGGTTTAACCCTCTTCTCACATATTTAATTCTTCCAAATCAAGGAGGCTTTGTGGCAGGTCAACAGATATGGGACAATTTTATTCTAGTTCAAGAAGAAATTCACTCCAACAAATCTCGAGGAGAACCCGGTATGGCAATAAAATTGGATATGGAAAATTCTTTTGATAGAGTAGAGCATAATTTTCTTTATAAGGTTATGAAACAATTTGGGTTCAGTCAAGACTTCATTTCCTAGATGGGAGCATGCATTGCTTCCCCTTGGATCACCCCTCTTTTAAATGGAATACCAACCCCCTTCTTTAAGGCCTCCAGAGGACTAAGACAGGGCTTCCCACTCTTCCCCATCCTATATGTGATCATGGTAAAGACTCTCAACCAAACTTTGCAGTGGGAAAGAAACAATGGCTCAATCCCATTTATCAAAATAGCCTAGGGGGTAAAAACAATCAATCACTTGCAATTTGCTGACGAAACAATACTCTTGAACGGAGCATCAAAAACCATGGCCAGAAGACTAAATCAAGTTCTAGACACTTTTCTCACATTTTCGGGTGGGCTCCTCAATAAGACAAAGTGCCAAATTTACATTTGGAATGTCTTTGCTGCTACCAGAGAAAGAATCGCTCAAATAATGGGATTTAACATCTCAGTGGACTATAAAACATTCAAATACCCAAGACTTTCTCTATGCCTAAAATCGTTACCAGGTGAGTTCTAGAAACTTTCTCTCCAAAAAGTCAAGGAAAAGATGGAGTCTTGGGGCTCAATATGGCTCAATCCAGTGGGAAGGGTGATCCTGATTAAATCAGTCTTATTGACTCTTCTCCTTTTTCAATTCTCTTCCCTCCTGACTCCAAAGGTAATTCTAAAAGACTTGGCCCAGCTCATTTCCAAATTCTTGTGGCAAGGGGGAAAATCCAACTTCAAAAAATTCCACCTTGTGAATTGGGACATAGTCACCCTTCTCAAAAAAAGTGGGGGTCTTGGAATCAAAGACCCCGAAGTGGCCAACTTAGCAATGGGAGCTAAGATTATTTGGAGGATAGTCATAGGAAAAAAAGAATGGTGGAAAATTGATATAACAAAAAAATATAGAATGGGAGGAAGAAAAAGATGCATGGAAAACACACCTGATTCTTAACCTGGATCGAAAATATGGAAAATAATAAGGAAAAATATTCCCTCCTTTAAGGAGCACCTTTCCTGGATCCTGGGAAATGGAAAAATGATCATACTTTGGAAAGACCCGATTCTAGGAGTGTATCTCAACTCTTGCGAAGCATAAAATGGCGACTTGAAAAGATGGTTGATAGATGAACAAAAAATCACCCTCTATGACATTTTAGCTTGGAATGAGAATGGAATATAGAAGGACTGGAATTTGGGAGGTGTCCCTGATCACTTGAACAATCAAGCACAAATCCTGTTTCTACCCCTAAAAGGGGAAGCTCTTATTCTTAAATTCACGCCAAATAGTCGTGGGTGGTGTACAAATGGATACTCGATAAAAGATGGTTATAACACACTCATCTCCACTCTAAGGGTGTACCATAATTTAAAAAAAATGGAAAAACATTTGGAGCCAAGACTCTCTGCCAAAAAATTAACTTCTTCATTTGGTCCCTCTCTCATGGGAAAATTATAACGAGAGAGGATTTAATAAAAATAGGATTTCATGGCCCCTTCATCTATCCTATGTGCCAAAGTAATAATACAACATTCATCACCTCTTCTAGAATTTCCCTCTTTCGCAAATAGTCTAGAATGTGGCCTTTGAAGATCTGTCCAGAACAATAATATGGCCCTCTGCTCCAAATCCTAGCTTGGGGAACTGGTAAAAGTACTATCAGGGATCCTTTCGGGAAAAGCTAGTATTTAAACGTATCTAGAGGGAAGTCCCCAAGTTCATATCTTGGCAGTTATGGCTAGAAAGAAACAAACAAATTTTCCAAGGGACGAAAACCCCCCCACAAAGTGTTGTTGGCAAGGCCAAAATGCTTCTCTCAGAAGTTTTGAATGCTAAATCTATGACTATAGAAGACCTGTCCAATTGGAACAACTAGGATAAAGATCGGATTGCTAGTTTTAATCTTTATCCTAGTAAGATGTCACTCTCAACACAAAGATTGTTGGATTACTGGGAGGGGGGGTGAATCAGTAATAGAGAAATATAATCCTTTTTAACCATATAATCCAAGTGAAATATCAATGTAGCATTATCATCCAGTAACTGCAGAGTAAATAAGCAATGAAAAAAATGAAGAATCATACAAATACACAGTACACCAGTCTTTTACGTGGAAACCCAAAGCGGGAGAAAACCAAGGAATGTTTTTCTTATATGTCTTGAACAATTACATTCATTGGAAGCACCAAATTCCTTTGTTTTCTGGATGCAACTGGAAAGAGGCTCCAACCCCCTATTTTCTCAGGCTACAACCTGAGGGAAGCTCCAACTCCCCAATTCTATGGCTACAACCAAAAGGACGCTACAACCCCCTATGTTTTCCATCTACAATTGGAAGGTGGCTACAACAACCTGTCCTTGCCTCGTTCAACCACCCTGAAGTAGAAGTAGAATGATGAAAACACTGTCACACTATCATTTTGAGATATACCATTGTACAACTATATCAACCTATACCACTGACCTGCATCCAACCTATACAACTTCCCTGTAATCAATCAGTACCTGAACTAAAATTATATCATCAAAATACAATAGGTACGTGAACTATAGTTCTGCAACACACGTATGTACATTCCCTATCTATTATGCATCCTACATATGCACATGATCAAATTATTATGCAGCCTGCGTATGCCTTCTGAAAACTAGGGTTTTCTTTCTCTTGAAAACTTTTGACTCTCTGTAAATTTTTCACATAGATCTGTAACCTACCAGTGTATCCAGACTGTAACTGTACCCTGTATATGCATCCTCATACAAAACCTTTACCCAAAGCATATATATCTCTCTCTAGTCATGTACCATTTAGGTGCGTGTAATCATGAACAATTATAATAACCCTCACATGATCTAGCTGTCAAACCCTTTCTGATATTTGACCTCTCAATACATCAACCACTTCAAAATTACAAGTTCTCAACCATGTACCACAAAAATCCTTACCCATATGCCAAGAAATATAAGATGTGCCTCAACAAGAAGTATCAATGATAAATATACCAACATTGTATTTATGTAGATCTGACTTATGCAAAAGATCTCATGCAACCACTAGTCTCTCTAGGGGGAATTCTCAAATCTGCATAACCATTTCTCATGCATACATCAAAATCCAACTATTCATAGAAATAAGACATACCTTTTGAACCAATGGATAGATATGATGTATTTGAGCACTATAGACCTTCTTGGGAGTTTTATCTGAAAATCTAGAACCTCTACATCTTCATCTCTTCAAGTTTCCATGGATTTACCGGCATGTACACACCCTAATACACTGCCAGGACGCGTACGTATGCACCCTAATACATTGTTATCCCATGTACGGTATGCACTTTAATACACTGTCATCCCACGTATGCCTAAAAAATAGGTTTTTTAGTATTCGAAGTAATTCCGAGAATTTCGTTGTTAACCCTTCGTACTACCTCAAACTTTTGCAACTTTAGATGTATCAATGACTACTTTCAATAAGCCTCACACAACAAAATATATTCAATATGTTCAAGTGTGATTAAATGAGAGAGCTTTGCCTCTTATTTATACTTTCATGTAGAATTACACTTTCCTTATTTTAGGGAGTTCTCCATTTACTTTATTATTTAAATAATTTCTTTTGCAAACACTTTGACGTTTAGGGGCTTCTATATGACTCATGAGGTTTCTCCAACTTCATATGGCCATCACTCTCTAAATGTGAGGAGTTATGTGACATTCCACATTCCACCGCAAATGGCATGACAATAAATCTCTATCTAGGCTAGTTTCACTGACAAATTCATTGACCTTTATCTCATTATTCCAAAATTCAGCATGAGTTCTCTAACCATATTTCTAAGATAACTCAATCCGCAAAGCATCTTACCATGAGGGATTTCACCATAAGGGGACCACTTTGGATTTCATCCATTTGTACTTCTTATTAACTATTACAAGATAATAATGAGTCATATTTACATAAAAAAAACTTGGGTCCATTACCAAAACCTTTGTGCTACCAGAATTTATTCAAGGGTTGACATCAATGACAACCAACCTTAATCAACAATTGCCCCCTTTGGAATTGATGGAAACACTCTGATGCAATACTGAAATCATGTCATGATTCCCCTAGAACCATGCCTTTGTCCCCTACATCTCTGTGACCATTTCTCCCCTTGGAAGCATGCCCTTATACTCTGCATTTGATAAATCTCTCCCCCTTTGTAATCAATGGAAAAGGTATCTTTCCATCTGGGGTTTCTCCCCCTAACTGAACTATCCTCTTTATGGTGCTTCCTCTTGTACATCTAAGACATATAATATAAGCATTCAAAATCATTCATTTTGGAGTAGAAATAACTCTGAGTCTCTGGCAATGATACTCAAAGACTTCCCGTGGAAGTGGTTTTATAAAGATGTCTACCACTTGTTCTTTTGTGCCCACATACTCAACTCTGATGTTCTTTTCTGCAACCTGTTCCCGTAGAAAGTGATACTTTATTGGAATGTGCTTCGTCTTGGAGTGCATCACTGGGTTCTTTGAGATACTGATGGCGCTTTTATTATCACAATAGATTCGAATGGGCTCATCATACTCAAACTATATAATTGTCAGAGTTTGTTTCATCCAAAGAACCTATGTACAACATGATGTTGCTGCAATATACTCTGCCTCAGCTATAGATAGAGATATTGATGATTGTTTCTTTCTTAGCCATGATACTAAACACTCACCCAAGTAGAACACTGCTCCACTGGTGCTTCGTCGGTCGTCAATACAACTTGCCCAATCTGCATCTGTGTAGGAAATAAGTGATAGATCCTTTCCTTTTGGATACCATAATCCAAACTCTTATGTTCCTTTGAGATATCTGAAAATCCTCTTTACTGCTAATACATGTGATTCTTTTGGTGTTTCTTGAAATCGTGCCACATGTTCAACTGCCAGCATTACATCTGGTCTTGATTCTATTACATATAGTAGGATACCAATCATTGACCTGTATTGCCTCTGATATGTAGACTTTGAATTATCATCTTTTCTCAACTTGCAACTGGTTTTCATGGGAGTGATAACTGGTTTGCAATCTTCCATTCCAAACCTCTTTAGAATTTCTTTGATATACTTGGTTTGAGAAATAAAAATTCCTTGGTTTCTTTGATGTATCTGAAGTCCCATGAATAAGGATAGTTCTCCAAGTAATGAAATTTCAAATTCATTATGCATATCCTTTACAAATTTATGGCTTAACCTATCATCATCACTACCAAAAATAATATCATCAAGATAAACTTCAATTAATAAAATACTATATTGACTTACCTTGATGTAGAGGTTGTTGTTTGCACTTCCTTTCTTGAACCTTGCATGTCGTAGATATTTATCTAGTCTAGATTACCATGCTCTAGGAGCCTATTTTAGACCATACAAGGCCTTCTTTAATTTACACACATAATATGCATTCTCTGAAAACTGAAATCCTTTTGTTTGTTCAATGTAGACTTCTTCTTCAAGTTCCTCATTCAAAAAAGATTCTTTTACGTCCATCTAATACACTTTAATATTTTTGGAGCATGCATAAGCTAAAAGCAATCAGATTGCTTCCATTCTGGCAATTGGAGAAAATGTCTCTTCAAAGTTGATTCCTTCAACCTGTGCATATCCTTTACATACCAATCTAGCTTTTTTCCTTGTAACCTATCCATCTTTATTCAAATTAATCCTGTATACCCACCTTGTGCCTATCACATTCTTATCCTTTGGTCTTGGAACCAATTCCCAAGTGTCATTTTTCTCTATTTGATCCAATTCTTCATCCATGGCCTTATTCCAAAATCCATCCTTGCTGGCCTCTTCAAAATAGGTTACTTCATGTAATGATCCCAAGCCATTATGCAAGGATCATCACGGTTTTGGTGTCTTTTTAAAACTTTTTCTGAGTGAGGTATTTCGTCAAACACTTTGTTGATCTACCTTTTAGATGTGTTTATACGTGTGTATGAAGCAAATAACAGAAAGAGATAACCATGGAACATACCTCAACCATATGCAATAATATAGACCAGACAAAACATCTCAATTCTTCTTTATTCATAAAATAGAGAAACTTGCTACAATGAGGATGTTGATCTGGAATGCTCAACGGATGGCCAAGAAGATAGACAATAGATAAGAGATGGTACAAAATGCTCCCTATAATACAAAATATGCCTCCAAAGGCTGAATACGAAATGAAGATCAATACAAGCAGATATGAATGCCAAACTCTCCAGCTAAAGAATGCCATGCTCCAATAGAAAGTTGAAACCCTCAATAACTCGGCCCTGCTGCCAAAAGTGTCCAATCACCCTAATAAATATGCCAAATGATAGATCGGGTGCTGGTAAGAACAACCCAGGTGACTGAATCTCCAAGATCCCTCTCAAACTCTATAGATATGAAATCCCCCACTGAATGGTGTGCCCCACTAGATGACTGAAACCCTAGATAATTCAGCCCTGCTCAAGGAGGACTCCAAATGCTCTAAAAATCTTCGGAAATATAGATCGAGACACTGCAAGTCACTAGGTAAAGTCTCAGGGTTAGATCTGAAGTGTAACCCCTCCAAACGGACTAGATATGGATCTCAAAAACGCCCTCCTCTTCAATTCGCCCCACTGCTCAAGAAATAATCTGAGCCATAAAACTGTCTCAGGAAGCACTAAATATGATGTCCAAGGCACTAGAATGAAAACCCAAGTGATAGAATCCTCAATGGCCCTGCCAATCTCCTACAATGAATCTCTCTCCAAAGATGGTGCACCCCTCTTGTTGGAATCCCTCAACTGGTGCGCCCTCTCTCTATCTGCACTTGAAATTGATGTAGAATCCTCCTACAACTGAGTAGATCTGGAACTAGAATGGTGTGGGAGAGTATTTCATCTCCGAGACCAATCTTGGGACAAGATAGGTGGAGTATTTCACCACCAAATCGTCCTCTAGGGTTTGTTATGTCAAAACCCTCAAAACCCCAAATATTGGGCTCACTAGCTAGAAGCCAGAAATCAAAATAAGATCATACATGAATGAATGAGAAGAGGCCCTTGCCTTTCCTTCATACTTTTTGGCTCACCTTGTCCCTCCAAAGTGACTTTCATTTTATTAAGATTTAATTAATTAATTAAATCACTTTAATTAATTAATTAACCTTTTTACCTTTGAAAATCTCCTTATCTCTCCTTGTGGCTTCCCTGGCCACTGAAAGTCACTTCTAGCCATCCCATCCTATAGTGTTGCTCCTCCTGATTCCAATGAGCTATTACAATGAGAGTTTCCTCCAAGTAATATGCCCAAAATGACCTCTTCAGTGAATTCCATTGACTTATAGCTCAAAATAGTCAAAATCATGGAAATCATCAGAATGCAACGAAACCAAATCCAACCTGTGCGGAATGGCTCATAATGATGGAATATGATCATCAATGCAAGATGGACCCCACAATGCCTCTCAAATACCCCTGTACTCACTCTAGCACCCATCTGGCTACTATGGTCATCATAAATCTCTGCCCTGTGATGATGTCCCAAAGTGGGGACATTACACTTCAATCGTACATGTGAGTGCTAGGTGCATTTGTTCTGGTGAACGCATTCTTCTTCTAGTCTCAACTCATGCATATTTGTTTCTTATAATCTAATCTGAAGGATGATTCTTCTGTACTCGTCTACTAGGTGTATTTGGAGGCACTTGATGAACTTACTCTTTTGCTTATGTCATATCCTCTTCATCTTCCCCTTTTTTTTCATCTTCTATTTCTTTTTCTTAAAGTTGTTCCATTGATTCATTTTCTTCTTCCTTTAATTCTTGTCTACCTATTTCATCAATTGTTACGTTGATGTTTTCCACAAATTTGTTCAATCTCAAGTTGTAACACTTGTATTCTTTTCTTGTACTTGAGTAACCAACAAGTACTCCTTTGTCCACACGAGAGTCAAACTTTCCCATTCTGCCATCTTCTCTTTTGATGTAGCATTTTCTTTCAAAAACTCTGAAGTGCTTCACATTTGTTGGTATTCCTTTCCATAGCTCATAGGGAGTTTTGTCAGTGTTGTTTCTGAGCATTACTCTGTTTTGAATGTGAACTGTTGTATGCATTTCCTGTGTCCAAAAAATATCTGTTAATTTGGAATCCATTAACATTGTTTGATCCATTTCCTATACTGCCCTTTTCTTTCTTTCAACAACTCCATTCTATTGAGGTGTCCTAGAAATGGATAATTGTCTTTTTATTCCATGACTACTACAGTAGTCCATAAATTCCTTTGAAGTGAACTCTCCTCCATTATCATATCTCAAGAATTTGATTTTTGAATCCATTTCATTTTCAACCATTTCCTTGTAGATATTGAAGTTTTCAAAATCTTCTGACTTATTCTTGAGAAAAAAAACTGCATTCATTCTTGTATAATCATCAACTAATAACATAAAGTATTTCTCACCTTTTAAACCCTTTGTTGTAGTTGGTCCAAATAGATCAGTATGGAAAATTTCTAGTGGTCTTGTCATCGAATATTCCTTTAATTTGAACATGGTCTTTGTTTTCTTTCCTTGTTGACAATGCTTGCATAAAGTGTTGGTTGGTTTCGTGATCTGGGGCATTTCTATGGCTGATTCTCTTTTGCTGACTTTGACAAGGTTATCAAAATGTATGTGACCCATTTTTCTATGCCATAGCCAACTTTCATCTTCCTTTCCTAGACAACACATTTAATTTCCAATTTCACTTAACACATATATGTTGCTTGAAACTCTCTCAACTGTAGCAATCAATTTTCCTGAACCTTATTTTCTTATCTCTCACTTCTATGAATTGAAAGTGACTTTATGAGCATGGTCACACATTTGACTCACACTTAGAAGATTATGTTTCATATCTTCTACTAGTAGAACATTTTTTTCCTTTGCATTCTTGTTCCCAATTCTGACTGTGTCTTTTCCAATGATTTTAGTTGAATCATCATTTCCGAAGGAAACTGATCCATCTCTTTCCTTTCTTAATGTAAGAAACCTATCTCTATCACATTCCATGTGTTTTGAAAAACCACTGTTAACATACAAACCATGTTCCTTCTTCTTAGATTGTAGAGAGAGTGTGCATTCTTCATTGTTGTATTGATTCTTCTTTCTTATCCATGTCCTTTTCTGATGTTCTTGTCTGTGATTGTTTTTGTTATGTTGTGGTTCTCTATGTGGGATTGTCATTCTTCAATCTTTGTCCATGTGTCCAAAGTTGTTACGCTTGTAGCATTCCACTTCAGTTCTTAATGATTCAAAC
Source organism: Picea engelmannii (assembly GCA_009831015.1). Lineage (NCBI taxonomy): Eukaryota > Viridiplantae > Streptophyta > Pinopsida > Pinales > Pinaceae > Picea > Picea engelmannii. Next base: position 1,013,630 of record ML778143.1, on the reverse strand, counting down.
ATCTTGTCACTTATTCTTTGTATTTCATTAGGACTTCTTGGATAACCTTTTTTTGTATGACTTTCAAGGTTGCTTATGTTCATGTTGTTAGCTCTACAATTTACAACTTTATGTCCAAAATTATTACATGCATAACATAAACCAAAAAATATAGTTTGATACCTGGGAGTTGAAGATGTTCTGAAAGGAGTTTCTCTTATGAATCCTTCTTCTTCCTGAGACCTATCTTTTTCTGTCGGTCGTTAATTCTGAAATCTGAATCTTCTCGGTGGAGGACTGTCCCTGTAATTTTCTCTGTAGACCTTCCTATCCCTTTTGATTGTTTCTACATAGATTTTTGGATGTTTTTCTTGTTCTGTTGTTTTGGAGCTTGATCCCTTTTTTATCTGATTGTATCCATGTCTGGACTTGTCATGATTAGGCCTTTGACTACTGATAATGTCATTCAAAACTTTTGAGTTGTTCTTCATATTTTTCTTTTGAAGATCCTTTCTTAATGTGACAACTTTTTCTTCCAAATTTTCAATGATCCCATCTCTTCCTTCTAGATGTTCTTTCAGTGCTTCTTCAATTCTTTTATCTTCTTCAATTTGAACCTTCAAATTTATGATCATTTTTTCTAATTCCTGAGTATCTTCTTTCTTGTCTAGTTCCACTTGTAGCTTCTTCTTTTTCTTCTTTTCTCTTCTGATAACTTCTATGGCACTCATCAATTCCTCTTGGTAGTCAACTTATGCCTCTTCAATTTCTTCTTCAACTTCTTCATATTCTACTTCGGATCCTTCCTTATCAGAGTATTATACTTCCATGAATAGAACTCTTTCTGTCTCACTATCACTGACTTCATCTTCATCTGATGATGATATGTCTTCTTTGGTGCATAAGCTTTTCTTGAAAAATTTCTTTGTGGTTCTTTTTCCTTTGTATGTTTGTTTTACTTTTGATTCACCTTCATCATTTCTCTTTTTCTTATGAGGACATTTGTTATCAAAATGATCAATACCATCACAATTAAAATAAATTAAAGGAAGCTTACCTCTATACCTACCACCAGTTCCCTTGTTCAGTCTTCTGACAAAGTTGACCACTTCTTCATCATCTTCCGAGACGTCACTATTGCTGCTATATTATTTTTCTTGTTTCTTTCCCTTTTGATTTGATCTTTTGGATGCTTTGAAGGCTTCTTCTTTTACATCTAGATTTTTCTATTCACTTCTCATTTCATATGCTATGAAGATTCCATGTAGTTCATCCATGCTTATTGAGTTTAGATCTTCTCTTTCTTATAGTTTTGATATCTTATGGTAAAATATCATAGGAAGAGATCTTAGTACCTTTTGAACAATTACAGATTCATTGCTTTCTTCTCCCAATCTCATGATTGCATTTACTGCTTCATCGACTCGTAAGAAGTAAGCTACAATATTCTCATCTTCCTTCATCTTTAATTGTTTGAACTGACCTCTATAAGTTTGAAGATTTGCTGCTTTGAATTTTGAATCTCCTTCATAAATATTTTGAAGTTTGTCCCAAATATATTTAGCGGATTTAAAATGTTCAAAAATAGTGAATACCATTTCACCAAGACCATTTAGAAGTGCATTTGTGGCTTTGGAATTATTCTGATCAAGTTTCATTTCTTTGTCATTTGTTGGCAGAACTGCTAGTACTGTTTATCCATCTACAATTGATTGTCAAATTTCAAATCCCTGTGCCTGTATATATGTCTTCATCCTTATTCTCCAAAATGCATACTTTTGTCCATCAAACTGTGGTATTCCATTTTTATACAAGTTGTTTCTCTCCATGATCTACCTTTCAATGGTTAAATTGATTTATGAAGGAACCTGGTCTGATACCAATTCTTGGATTACTGAGAGGGGGGGTGAATCAGTAATAGAGAAATATAATCCTTTTTGACCATATAATCCAAGTGAAATATCAATGTAGCATTATCATCCAATAACTGCAGAGTAAATAATGTTAGGATATTTAGACACTTAGGAGTTAGTAAGGTCTACTTGGTCTACTGTGTCATTAGGTAAAAGTGTGTTTTCTAGTATGTTTCTTTAGTATGCATTTGTAGTTAGGAAATACGATGATCACGATATGTTTCCGACATAGAGTGATATGACGGTTCATACTCTCCTCGATCTTAATGACCATTGATCTACGTCTTAACACCCGATTGGTCCATGATATCTATTTAAAGAGCATGGAGGGTCATTTTCTGATGATCGATTGTGAGAAAATCTCTTGTAAAATCTCTCTGTAATTTTTTTCTTTGCATTAATAAACTGCTCCAAGTGGTCGTGTTGGTTGGTGCTATGGATGTTTCCCCGTGGGGTTTTACCATGTGAAAACATTGGTTTTTGGATCTTTGATTTAGTTGTTTGAGTGGTTACTGAAGGTGTTCTTCCTCTATTGGAATACCTGTGTTGTCGAACATGGTATCAAATCCTGTTTGAGGACCCGCTCCTGATGAAGATCAAGATCGTGAAGCCGAGTTTCTTCATCTCCACTTTATGTCATTTTCGTATATTTCTGGGCTGAGAGGAATGTTCCATTTCATTTGTAGCACTCGTTTTAGTCAGGAATACTTTTTTTTTTCACTCGAAAAGGTTTATGTTTTCCCAAGATACGACCATTACAATAAGATCTATAGGTATAAAGCTTGAATACACATTTTTTTAAATTTTTGTAGAGTAGTATTTTGGTTTTATTTCGGTTTTGTTTTATTTATTTCCGGGTTTCTACTATTTTGAATCTGTGTATTCTCTTTTCCTCTTTCCCTATGCGATCTCAGAAAATCAGAAACAGATAGGAAAAGGTGCATCTTTCAGGTAAGCTAACCAATATCTAACCCTTGTTGTCATCGAAAAGCGAAATTATTTTCTTGTGTGAAAAGAGTTTTTTTTAGCATTCTCTCCAAGGTCATCTTCAACAACAAAAACAACAACAACAACAACAACAACAACAACAACACCCTCAATCCTCCTTCTGAACATTACAATATGTTTTGCTAGATCATTTGGTTAAAATTTGCTTTATTAAGTAAGAGGTCTTGAGTTCAAGTCTCTCTTTTGTTACCTTTTTTGAAAAAGTTCATGCTAAAATTGTAAAGTATATTTCACTTCAAGTATAAAAGTGAATCACTATAAGTAGCTTTAATATTTTATTTTAGATTTATTTATTTTGCATGCATCTTTTTTGTTATAAAGTAACTTCATTGTAAAAGTGATCCCCACTTCTCTTTATAAAAGTGGGTCACTTCATAAAGCAACTTACACAATCACGTGATCATTTGGTTATCGATTGTGACTTTTTTTTAAAAGGGCATAACTCTAACATCGGAAGTCCATTTTCAGTGCCTTTTTTTTAAAACTGCATAACTTTTCGAGCTCTTTCCATCAAGATCGTCAGTTTCAGTTTTTAAATCCACATTATCTGCATATTTAATATGTCTTCTACAGGTACTATCTTGCTTACTAGAAACAACTACTTCCAATGGAAATGTCCTATGGAAGATTTATTAAGAAGTAAAGGCTTGTACCAGATTACCTTGGGAAAGGAAAAAGCACCCATTGATGTCGATAAGAAACCCAAGTGGGATAATAGGAATGAAGAAGCATGTGGACTAATTAGAATTTCCATCTCTCCTAATTTAAGGTACCACCTTCAAGATATTGATGACCCCAAAGAAGCTTGGGACACGATTGAATCCGTGTTTGGTAAACTCAATATTATTCGATCACAACAGTTAGAAAATCAAATACTGACCTTGAGTCCAAATGATTTTTCTTTCCTTGGAGACTATCTATCTAGGTTTAAAACACTCATAATTTTATGTGAAGAATGTAAGATAAATATGGAGGAAGATCGTTTCATCTATCTTATTCTTTCTAAGCTAGGTAATGCATATTCTATGTTTGTATCTACCTTTTATGCCATGAGAGAGGCTCTAGGGGAAGAAGCTTATGAAAAACCCACTCTTGAGTCCTTTTGTGCTTCTTTGATTCGAGAGGAAGATACACTTGTACAATTTGGAGTGATCAACACTACAGGTCCCTCCAACAAATCCTTAGTTGCCCAACAGAAATATAAACCCAAGTATCCCAAGAAGCAACATCCTAGCTACAACAACAAACAACACAAGAGTCCCAAACCTGCTTAGACAGCTTCAATTCCTACTGGTGACAAATGAGAAAAATATAAAAGTAAGAATACTAACAGACATTGCAACTTTTTTGATAAAGATAGTCACGGTGAGTCCAAATGTTTCAAGAAGATGGCATCTTTAGAAGCAACGATGAAGAAGAACAACATTAGTATTGATTCTACTTCTTCTTCTCACGGACATGCACTTTCTGCTTCTGGTTTCTTCTTCAATTCAAATTCTACTACTACTTCCTCTTCTGATGAGTGGATTATTGATTCAAGAGCATCTTATCATATGGTTAAGGATAAAGCCATATTTTTTGCTCTAAATGAATGTAACACCAAGAAAATATTTGTTGGTGATGATAGATCTCTTAGTGTTGTAGGATCTATAACAGTTCAAGTATATAATGGTAATTTCAATGATGTATTATGTGTTCCAAGTCTTTCTTGTAACCTTCTATCAGTATATCAAATCACTCATTCAAGTGAAGGTTAAACCGTCGAGTTTTCACCTCACCAAGTTGTAATCAAGGATCTAAAATATCCTAAGAATTTTCTTACAACTGGAATTGATGATGATATTACCAGGTTTTAAAAGTTTGACAACTTTGGGTCATCAAATTTTTCATTAGTTTTTGTTTCTCATAGAAATGACTTGAGAAAACTTTGGCATGAGCGCTTTGGTCATCTAAACTATCGTTCATTGCAACAACTATGTAATCAACAGATGGTGACTGGTCTTCCTCTTATTTCATGCAGAGATGGTGTTTGTGTCGGTTGTGTTCTTGGAAAACATCATTGGGACAGTTTTGACAAACATGCCTCTTGGCACACCTTGGGTCCTTTGCATCTTGTTCATAGTGATTTGTGTGGTCCACTTTCTTCTCCTTCTTTTTCCGGGTGCAAGTATTTCTTAACTTTCATTGATGACTTTTCCATATGTACTTGGGTTTACTTCTTAAAACTCAAGAGTGAAGTTTTTGACAAGTGTTTGGCCTATAAGGCCCTTGTAGAAAAGAAATATGGACATCAAATTCAAAGGTTAAGAATAGATAATGGAGGCGAATATGTGAACAATAATTTTACAAGCTATTGCACTACATAGGGAATCCAAATGCAACACATTGTTCCATATACACCACAAAAAAATGGTGTTGCTGAGAGAAATAAAGAACATTACAAGAAATGTCTAGTTGTATGATCCAATCTAAGGGATTAATTCTAAAGTATTGGGCAAAATCCATCAACTATGCCAATTACATAGTAAATCACACTCCCACAAAGGATCTTAAAATAATAACACTAGAAAAAGATTGGACTAAAATTAAACCATATGTAAGTCACTTCCGTGTATTTGGCAGTATAGCATGGGCTCACATTCCCGATGAGAAAAGGAAAGCATTGCAACCTAAAAATGAGAAGTGTATATTTGTTGGTTATTCTGAAAATGTCAAAGGTTAGAGACTTCTTCAATCACATTGTAATGAAATTATTATTAGAAGAGATGTTAAATTCGATGAAAATCTCTTGGCCTGTGAGCCTAATTTGACGATTTTGCCTTCTTCGGCCTGTGAGCCATGTTCGACATTTGTGCCTTCTTATGATATGGTTTCTTCTTCAGATGATGACATTGAGGATGAAAATCCACCTTCGCCTTCTCACCCTCCTCCAGATGAGTCCTTTGAACCTAAACCAACACCATCTCCACTGCTTCCTAGATGGGTCCGTTCAACATGAGAAGCAGTTGGTGATATTTTCGGTGATCCTTCAGATCAACGTTGGACACATTCACAGTTCTAGTGAGCCTCTTCTCTTTTGGCTCAAGTTTCAAAAACTCATGATCCAGAGACATTTGCAGAAGCTTCAGGTCATCCAGAATGGAATACAACAATGAATGAAGAGTATCGTTCTCTAATGGAAAATGATACTTGGGATCTTGTACCTCTTACAAAAGGAAGAAAACTTGTTATATGCAAATGGGTATACAGAACTAAGTATGCATCATATAGAAATGTTGAAAGACACAAGGCTCGATTAGTTGCCAAAGGATTTTCCCAAGTTGAAGGAATTGACTATAATGAAACCTTTGCCCCTGTAGAAAAAATGAATTCCATCCACCTTGTTCTTGCCCTTGCTGCTTTGCATAAATGGGAGGTCCATCAGATGGATGTTAAATCTGCCTTCTTTCATAGATATTTGCAAGAAGAAATCTACATGGAACAACCTCCTAGCTATGTCCAGAATGACTCTAGCCTTGTTTGTCACCTCAAGAAATCTCTTTATGGTCTCAAGAAAGCTCCCCAATATTGGTATGCAAAAATGGATAGTTTTCTTATTGCCATTGGATTCTCTAGATTCCATTCTGATCCTAATGTCTATACCAAGAAAGTAAGAATCCATCTCATAATCCTTGTCCTTTATGTTGATGCCCTTATTCTTACTGGTTGTCACTCAAAACTTTTAAGCCATGTGAAAGCCAGCCTTAAGAATAAATTTGAAATGACAGACTTAGGATTTTTGCACTATTTCCTTGGCCTCCAAGTTTTGAAAACCAATCAAGGAATTTTTCTTTCCCAGTCTAAGTATGCTTGTGACCTTCTTCGTCACTTTCACCTGGATGATTGTAAACCAACCCCTTCTCCCTTCCAATATGGAGTCAAGATTTCTGCCACCTATACTTCTCCTGAAGTTGATGCCACCCTGTATCGTCAATTAGTTGGTAGCCTCTTATACTTGACTCATACCCATCCTGATCTTTCCTTTTTTGTTGGTCTTGTTGCCCAATATATGAAAACACCCCATGAAATCCATTGGAAAGCAACTAAAAGGATACTTCACTATGTTCGTGGTACAATTCAGTTCAGGATACATTACAGTTCAGGGTGGACTCCTTTATTGGTTGGTTTCACTAATTTAGATTGGGCCGATGACCTTGATGATCGAAAGTCTACTACATGTTATGTTTTCAGCCTTGGTTCAGTACCTATCACTAGGTTCTATAAGAAACAATAGGCTATTGCGCTTTCTTCAACAGAAGCATAGTATCGAGCAGTGGTAAATGCAAGTCAGGAAGCCCTGTGGCTTTGAAAGATCCTTTCAAAGTTTGGATTCCAACACCAGCATCTGACCAGCCTTTGGTGTTACAATCAGAGTTCCATCAAGCTAACCAAAGACCCAATTCAACATCAGCGTAGCAAACACATCGATCTACACATGCACGTCATCAGAAAGCTCATTCATGATCAAGTTATTGAAGTGCTCTTTTTCCCTACATAAGATCAAGTTGCAAACATTTTCACAAAGTCTCTTACAGAAGTGAAGTTTTCCAAACTTCGATCTATGTTAGGAGTTCAAGAAGTTGTCATTAAGGGGGGATAGACTCTAATGCCTCCTTCCTTCTCCTATTGTGTCACTATTGTAAATCCTTCAATCCTATCCCAAGTTGTTCTTAAGGGGGGATGCTAGGATATTTAGACACTTAGGAGTTAGTAAGATCTACTTTGTCTATTGTGTCATTAGGTTAAAGTGTGTTTTCTAGTGTGTTTCTTTAGTATGCATTAGTATGCATTTGTAGTTAGGAAATCTGACAGTCACGATATGTTCTCGACATAGAGTGATCCGACGATTCATACTCTCCTCGATCTTAATTGCCATTGATTCATGTCTTAACACCCGATTGGTCTATGATCTCTATTTAAAGAGCATCGACAGTCATTTGCCGATGATCGATTGTGAGAAAATATCTTGTAAAATATCTCTGTAATCTTTTTCTTTGCATTAATAAAATGCTCCAAGTGGTCGTGTTGGTTGGGGACATGGATGTTTCCTCGTAGGGGTTTTACCACATGAAAACATCAGTGTGTTGATATTTGATATGGTTATGTGAGTGGTTACTGAAGGTGTTCGTCCTCTATTGGAATACCTGTGTTGTCAAACAAATAAGCAATGAACAAATGAACAATCATACACATACACAATACACTAGTGTTTTATGTGGAAACCCAAAGTGGGAGAAAACCACATAATGGTTTTTTTATATGTCTTGAAGAATTACATTCATTGGAAGCACCAAATTCCTTTGTTTTCTGACCGCAACTAGAAGGAGGCTCCAAACCCCTAGTTTCTCAGGCTACAACCTGAGGGAATCTCCAACTCTCCAATTCTCTGGCTACAACCAGAAGGAGGCTAAAACCCCCTATGTTTTTCGGCTACAACCAGAAGGTGGCTACAACCACTTTTCCTTTCCCCGTCAAACCTCCCTGAAGTAGAAGTAGAATGATGAAACCCCTGTCACACTATCACTATGAGATATACCACTGTAAAACTGTATCAACCTGTACCAATGACCTGCATCCAACCTGTACAACTTCCTTATAATCAATCAGTACATGAATTGAACTTGTATCAACAAAATACAACAGGTACGCGACATGTAGTGCTGCAACATGTGTATGTACGCACCTTATCTGTTATGCAACCTATGTATGCCTTCTGAAAACTAGGTTTTTCTTTCTCTTGAAAACTTCTGACCAGCTGTAACCTTTTCACATAGATTTGTAACCTGTTAGTTTATCCCAACTGTAACTATACCATGTATATGCATCCTCATACAAAACATTTACCCAAAGCATATATGTCTCTCTCTAGTCATGTGCCATATAGGTGTGTGTAATCATGAAGAATTATCATAACCCTCACATGATCTAGTCATCAAACCCTTTCTGATATTCAACCTCTCAATACATCAACCACTTCACAATTACAAGTTCTCAACCATGTACCACAAAAACCCTTATCCATATGCGAAGAAATACAAGATGTGCCTCAATAAGAAGTATCAATGATAAATATACCAACACTGTATTTCTATAGATATGACTTATGCAGAATATCCCATGCATCCACTAGTCTCTCTAGGGAGAATTCTCATATCTCCATAACCATTTCTCATGCATACATCAAAATCCAACTATTCATAGAAATAATACATACCTTTTGAACCAATGGATAGATCTGATGTATCTGAGCACTGTAGACCTTCTTGGGAGCTTGATCTCAGAATCTAGAACCTCTACATATTCATCTCTTCAAGTTTCCATGGATTTACCAACATGTACGCACCCTAATACACTGTCAGTCCACATACGTACGCACCGTAATACACTATCACCTTGTGTAGTGTACACACCCTAATACACTGTCAGCCTGTGTATGCCTCATAAACTAGGGTTTTTAGTATTCGCCGTAATTATGAGATTTTTTCTATCAACCCTTCGTACTACCTCATACTTTTGCAACTTCATATGTATCAATGATTACTTGCAATAATCCTCACACAACGAAACATATTCAATATGTTTAAGTGTGATTAAATGAGAGAGATTTACCTTTTATTTATACTTTCATGTAGCATTACACATTCCTTATTTTAGGGAGTTCTCCATTCACTTTATTATTTAAATAATTTCTTTTGCAGACATTTTGACTTTTAGGGGCTTCTATATGACTCATGAGGGTTCTCCAACTTCATATGGCCATAACTCTCTAACCGTGAGGAGCTATGTAATGTTACACATACCACTGGAAATGGAATGACAAGCATTATCTATCTATGCTAGTTTTGTTGACAAATTCACCAACCTTCATCTCATTATTCCACAATTAAGCATGGGTTCTCTAACCATACTTCTAGGATAACTCAATCCGCAAAGCGTCTTCCCGTAATGGCTTTCACCATAAGGGGACCAATTTGGAGTCGATCCATTTGTACTTCTTATTAACTATGACAAGACAATAATGATTCATATTTACATCAAACAAAATAGGGTCCATTACCCAAACCTTTGTGCTATCAAACTTTATTCAAGGGTTGACATCAATGACAACCAACCTTAATAACAAAATATCGTACTAACAACTTCACAGTATCCAAAATTTAGATGAATGGATTCAAAAGAAACAATCCCATACTTTGTGTTTTTATGGATCTTCAAAGGGAAACCCAGGGGAGGCATGTGTGGGAGGGGAGGGGTTCTCTTCGATCTCAAAGGAAACATAATCCTAAATTATCATTGGAATCTCAAGAAGGACACCAATAACAAAGTATAGGCCTACGCCTTACTAAAAGGTCTGCAACTTGCAAAGATCCATCAAATACCTACTCTGAATGTCCTAGGTGACTCCAAAACTATAATAAGGTTGATGGTTCATGGGACTGATCCAAAAAAATTAATCTTAAAATGAATAATCGACCGAATACGAGTCGAATCTCATCCCATTAAGATAAATTTCTATCACATTATGAGAGAGAAAAACAAGGTAGAAGATAATTTGGTGAATGAATTCATTGGGAAATTGTTTGGAACCTTAGGAATGGAAGGTGTTGAAGAATTATCCCCCCTGACCTAATGTGCCACATGACCGGAAGATAGATCATGAAGGTCATGGGAGGGGATAGTAAGGGCCCCAACAAATACACAGACATATGGAATGGGCACGTGGAAAGGGGCAGGGGTGGGGTCCCTCGAAGTTCCACCACAAGCAGGGACAAATGGATTGGGAAAGCGAAAATGGTCATGTATGGGGCCATTGGGGGATTAAATGCATGAACAACCAGGTGGAGGGGATGCATGGACAGTAGAGTAGGAGGGGAGATGAGATTAAAGCACGCAGAGCAGGACAATGTTAGAAGGAGAAGGTGGCGAGGGTGGAAGGCAAGTCCCATCGACCATAACACAACGACAACTAACAAATCAAGTGTGGGTTTCATCATGGGTTGGGATTCTCATGAGATTATTCCTTCAACGTTCTTGGGAGATTAGGAATTTAAGGATCTAAAGCAAATGGACAAGGCATGTGACAACCCAGTCACATAGTTTAAGCATCAGCATGACGCCAGGTTCATCTCCAAGTCTGGAAACATGAAGGTTGAAGGTACAACACACATGGAATATTTTGTGACCTTTCTGGCTAACACAAATTCACCATTAAATGAAACATGTGATATTTATTTTATGTACTCACCCCTTCATGCGAAAATAAGTTTAGCAGTTTGGGTAAGTCTCTCTAGCCACCCCTTATCATTTTTTGTCTAGTTTTTTTCCCCTTAGATTCTCTTTTCTCCTCACCTCACCTATCATTCCTCACCCTTCTCTCCTTATAGATTATTCCTCACCCATACTTTAAATTATAGGGCTCAGTCGGTCTATTCTTTCCCCTCCCAACACTCTGAGTTTTCTCTTCGTTTGGTCCCGCCTCTCAGTCAGCACACCATGTCTCATTTTTTCAATCGAAGCTTGTTTCAGACTGTCCCAGGGAAACTTGACTCTTGGGATCCACCTCTACACCTTTACTTACAAAAATTTCCTTTTTTGTCCTTCCTGTGGCCTCTGTTCTTGTCAGTTTCTACCACACTCTCCTTTATCCATAGTCCTACCCTCTCGTTGAGGCCTAGTGGATTCACCAGTATTCAGTAGCAACCTGTCTCCTAGTGCCTGAAGCCATGCAAGGTGGTAAAGTATTCTTAGTGGATTCAATATGAGTATTCAATTGAGGAAGAATGCATAGGATGTCACAGGATAAGAATTCAGCTTGGAGCTCTCAGCTCCACCAGAAATTTTGAACTTGAAACTCTGTCCCAACACAGGCACATGATAGAGAGACTCCAAGATGAGAGTTATGCTCAAAGGATCTAGATTGAGGAACAATGCAACAACATGGAGGAAATGCAACTATGTTTGGACCTGCTAGAAGGAGTGTGACACCAACCAAGAAAGTCGAAAAGTCAACAAGGAGCATCCAAAAATGAAAATTCAGTTTCAGCGAATCAAATTCTGGATCTTAATGAGCCTCATCTAGAAGCAATTATGGAGCATCAATAGGTCAAATTGGATATGGGTAGTTGATCCCTATTTGTATCATGTTTTTTTTCTCGTTATGTATTAATGGTATCTTCTA